>BJBW01004501.1:13169-32333 GCA_004320125.1 Scolopax mira | reverse complement strand
AAAGAGTAAATATTAATGCAACAGATGAAGAATGAATGCATCTGGAGTTATGGGATCATCATTCAGCACATAGTGTGCATTGGGTCAATTTCTGTACTGAATAGCTAGTCCTAACTTAATTGTTCAAATGTACCTTTAGAAGGCAGCTCTGAAATCACCAGCAACAGACACTAAACTTTTCTGGGCAACATACCTGAACTCCCACACAGGAGAATCTCACATTACGAGAAAATTATAGTTATTTCAGAAATATACCTCTTTCTACTTGGATTTTGTCAAGGATTTCATTTCTGTCTGCTAAATCAGACTTGATAGCAGTCTCTAGTTCAGCAATTTGCTGTTTCAGTTGCTGTTCCTTTAATATCCATTGCTGTTCATGGGTCATACTGAAGACACTGCAATAAAACATGTGGCATGTGAAAAACTTGAAGAAATCAGCTTCAACAGAAAATAATAAAGAAAAAAGCTTTTAGTGGCATAGAGACCACTGTCATCATGTCTCAGGAATTAAGTAAACATATGCTGGTCTGCTGCTGTTGAAACCGAGGCGCCTTTCTCAGGCTGCGGTTAAAAAACATGAAAGAGTTTGTGGGATGAGCAAAGGAACTGGCCTTAATTTAGAGCTCCAAAGTCAGAAAAGTTGGCAGCGTGCAACATTTGTGGGACTAGAAAAGGAATTCAGATGCATATCCCAGAGCAATCCACAACTCCAAACCTCAGCAACTGACAACTGACAAACCCATTCTTTCCGCATACAAAACCTCCCGATGTAGAGAGCTGGGATCACCCACCTGATTTCTTTTAAATCTGTGAAACACACAGAGCCTAAAGTCAGTTGCCCATTCAAAGAAATGCTGACCACAAAGTGACAACAGTTTTCTCTTACTGTAAAACAACAATTCTGATACTGATTAAGCAGCACATATAAAGTAATCTTTTTTCCTACTTTAAGAAATAAAAAACAGAGTCGGGCAAAGAGATTAGAATAACTATTTTGCCTGTAACACATTATTTACTTGTAAACTACCAATCTATGTGCAATAAGGATTGCATGGACACAGAATCAGAACTGCTGAAACCACAACACAATGTGTAACTCAGATTGAAACAAAATAAAGTACATTATATGATTTACAGTATAATTCCTAGTAGGCAAAAAACCCAAGCAATGCAGTGTGCTTGCATATCATTTACACAGTGAGAACTATGGTCTTCATATTATTATTATTATTATTCAATACTTGCATTCTTACTGACAGAAAAAAAAATGTCCTTCATCTTAACCAACCATAAGCCAGCTTATTCACTTTTCACTTTTGTATTCTGTAAAAAAATCACAAATTGTAGTTGGTTTTGGTTTTTGTTTGTTGGATTGTTTTTTGGTTTTGTTCTTTTTTCAAAACAAAAGAGTCAGTTCCTCAACTCTTCACCTTGGTGAAGCCCATCAGTTAAAAATGTTATCTTTTACATCTATAAATGAATTTAAAAAAAAAAAAATCTTCTGATATCTATTTATCAAGATGTCCCAGAGATCTAACGGAGATGTAACAAAAGCCTCAACCAAAAAAACACAGAGAAGAAGAAAGAAATCTCACAGAAGGGACAGCCCATATAGCTTCTAAAAACTGTACAGGCTGACTGAAAGAGAAGTGCCTGTTTTGATGGCTATGCCAATAAAGTGGTTCTGAGTACACATAAGTGCATTTAGATCTAATATATTTGACAGATGACCTTAAGATTAAATAAAAAAATCAACCATAGCATGAAGTGTAGACTCTGAAGCCTATTGCAGGAGTTGGTAGTCTTGATTTGTGATCTTTTTAGAAACAGGTCTATCTCTCTGTATTTTATCTTTGTCTCATACTATATCTACCTCACCTATTTATACAGTTCTCTAGGCATATACCATCTTATGGTGTGATAGAGGGTCTTTTACAGCATGCATGAACTAAACCAATGTTTCTAAATCCTACAGCAATATATACTTCACTCAATTCTGAAGATAACACACAGTGAATGTAATGCAAGGAACCCACAATCATTCCCATAATACCGCATAGGTACAGAAGAGATACACTGGGTTCTACAATTGCTTAGATTTACCAATCTTCAATGTTTTATTAGCTACCGTAAGAAAAGAATAAATCTCAGCAAGAAAACACATCAAATACTCATAGTTTTCACACTTCTGAAAATGTTTTCAAGTTTTAAAGACTATGACATTTAGTTATAGGTGCATTCATTATCCTGAAGAATGACTACATAAAGATGTAGCTACACATTATTGCAGTGTTTCAAAAGACTACGCTGGCAGAAAAATCATTAACAGTTACTGTGATGGTAATTTTGAAGTTTAAATGGAGACCAATTTAGAAGACAGTTTTTATCCAAGCCTATATAATGCTAATGTTTACATCAGTTTGAACCGAGTCCACTTCTGTCAGTTCCTTCCTTTGAATTTTAAGATTACTTTTACTTGAATTCATGTGGACTTTCTTTCACATTTACTGTACTTCACTGGAGTTGGAGCCATCTGGGTAACTATAAATGGTCAACCACATCTGGCACCGTTTCCTTTGGAGGGAGTTTAAGCATTGCTAGATTTGCATTACAAGGTCATATGAAAACAATTCCTCCAAACCTTTTATCCAAATGAATTGTTTTCTTGGATACTGACTAAATAATAAGAGTCAACTGACAAATCCTTACTTGTTCTTTGTAAACTTTTCAGATCCAGTTCTGCAGTCCTGGCTTTGGCAAAATTCCCATCAACTTCAAGTGAACTTCCAAAAAAATAACATTAGCAAAGAATGTGCTTACGTGTCTCATTCTCCATTTAAAAAAGAAAGAAACATTTATTAATTCTCTGGCGCCTGTGGACACTTGCCTATCCTCCCCTGGGCAAGAGGTAAACTGTAGTGAAGTTGTATCATCCAAATGGGTGACAGAAGAAGTGGGCCATCAAAAAGTAGTTAAAACAAAATGATTCACTTCTAACTTCTTGATACCTATATAGTAACATGGAATGATGAAACAGGAATCAAAGTGGGATTCTATGTGGGACACTAGGAAAAAAAGGTTCACTTTCGGAAAAAGGAAAGCCGTATTGTAGATTTCCGGGTTATGAGAGAACCATGTTTACATTTATATTGTTAAGCATCATTTTAGGTTACCCCACTATGACTTAAATAGAGCAGAAAATTTCAAGCCAAGGTTAGATGTTGATTTGTTACTAAGTGCTATTTCTCTCCATAAAGAGAGGCATTTATTAGCTCTAGGAAATTGCTTTTATTTTCTAATCCTCTTCATTGTAAAAGACTGCATGTTTCACAGCAAAGAAAAAAGGTCATTTGAAGGTCATTTTTTCCTTTAATATGCTCACGTCAATTGACTAGAATTACTTCTTTTTGTGTACTGGGGAATTCTTGAATCGTATCTAGTAACATATTTTCATTGTAGCAATTTTACAATTTATACAACTTATTATGCAGAGGAACCTTTGCAAAAACTTAGATAAGCGTATACAAAAACTTCAAGCAGAAGCAGTAAAGTGAAGTAGTAGCTATTACCAAAATAAACAAACCACCCCTTAAAAATAAACACTGGAGAAGCTGTCAAATATGACTTTATGTACACTGACTGAAAAATGATGGAAAAATTTGTACAAAAAGTTCAAACAACATCTTTCCCCCAATAAAATAAACCCAGATAAATATATGTCTAACTAGGTGTACTCTTCTTTCAAGAAAACTCCTAAAAAATTATTAGAAATTCAAATATGAACTTTTTGTATTTGTATTGATATTCAAATTAAAGTGACTTCTACTTGTGTTTTAATTAGATTTTTCAAAAGAAGTAACCTACTATTTCAAGAGTATTAGAACAGGTACGGAAACTGCTTTCTTTCAACACAACAGATGAAATACAGGTGGAATACAATAAAAGTTTCCATATACACTTACTGATATGATGAACTGTAGCACAAATATATTCACATGTGTGCACACAGTATGAATATGCACTTTCAAGCACACAGTATATGAAAACCTATTAAACAGGAGAGGCCTAAAATTTTTTCATATACAGAAACCATAACTTACCTGTTATACAGTTTATCATAGTTTTCCCTCAAGAGTTCCTTCTCTTTTTCTAGATCATTTATTCTTTCCTGTAACTAAAATGAAGAAGGAAGTTTCAAGCAATGCACAGCACAAAGGGAAATGACAATGAATGTGTAAACACAATTAGATAATAATTTGTAGGCATTGTCAGGCTTTTATTTGTGTTGTTTATACAACAGTCTCTTAGAAGTTTCAGAATAACACTTTTTTTCACCACGTGGATTTACATTTGGAAAGTGTTTTTCATATTGTTTATATGAAGCTGAGACTAAGATTTAGTGGTTGAACAACAGTATCTAATCACATTCTGCCTTAAAGAAAAAAAAAGTAAAACTAAACTGAAAATCAACCAACCAAAAAGTCTAAAGCATTAGAAGTTTTTATTGCTGTTTTAGTGTGCATTAGTATTAGCTAGTTAATGGCTCCTGGAAATATTTTTTTATCAATCTTAAAGAAACAAGAGCTAGCTTGCAACAACAAGAGCATAACTAAAGGATATGGTTTTAAAGATACAAAATGCTTCAGCCCAGAATATACACCCTACATGCATTATGATAGTTCAAAGGTTTGGGAGAAATATCAATGGAGGTAATCTTCATAAACTTGGTTCATGTAGAATATATTCAAAACAGGTAAACCAGGCAGCAAAACTAAACTTAAGTTGCTACAAAATGAAAGAAAAACCAAGTACATTTATAGACTCTTACTCTTCATATATTGAGAAAGAGGAATAAGCCACTTGATTTTTAGCCCTATGTGTGTGTGACTCTTAGTGATGATATTTGTCTCTGAAAGCCACTAGACAAAGATAAATTGACTGATGAGAACTGCTGAGTGAGGTGTAATACTGCACCGTACTCAAATAATGGTTGAAATAGTACTGAAAAACTAGCAACATGTGATCAATAAATCAAGCATTGTTTTCTTCTGGTTAACAAACCACTTGTTCAGTATGAGAATCGACATGAAATCCTCTGCTTTAACTTGAAATATTGGCCAACCAGTGATGCAGTGATTACGTGGCATGAAGACCAGGTACGGTTCCTGATTCTATGAAATACAAGCAGCACTCACAGGATTTTCTTTGTGATGGGATAAAAGTGCATATCTCACCAGGCCAGTGAAAGGCCTATTCACATTTCCACAATTAAAAGCTATCCCACCCTTAACTTTTCCCTTATCCGTGTGTACACCTAAAGGAGACTCTAGCTTTCTTGAACACAACCTCACCTCCTCTGTCCTTCGGTTTGAAATAGTTGCTGACTCCAATTCTTTTTCAAGATGTAGGCACTTTAATCTCTCTTCTTTAAGCTGCAGGTTCAGTTCATCACCTTTTGCTATTAAAGCGTCATGGTTCATCTTCAAGTTCTTTTGGTTCTATGAAAAAGGAAAGAAGGAAAAAAAACCAGAAAAAAAGCTTACAATAAATCACACAGGGCGTTGCAACTCAACCAGCAGTCTCTTCTGGCACTATTTAACAGATATTCTCAATGTGGTCAACAGGAGACACTCTTGAACTAAGTAATGAATGCAACTTTCGTTACACATGGCCAGGAAAAGGTGGCATTCTCGTCGCTCTCATGAACATCAAACCCCATGATGGAAGCGACCAAGAAATACAGCTGTTAAGCAATTAAAAGATTTTGCTGTGGTTACAGTGGTTAGACATGCTGACCAAAAACACTGCAGTAGCAAGCAAAAATGAATGTTGACCACAGTTATGTTAATCACAGAATTTGCCACAGCTCTGTTAACCCTTAATTGTAGATCTATAATTGTTTCATAATCCTAATGCACTCAGTTTATTTCCCTGCTAGCAGTAATTTAACAGGGACCTATGATTTCTTCTACATTTTAATTTACTTCAGTGGATTATATTAAGGCACATTTAACCAATTTTAATATTAAATGGACGATGCTGATAGAACCTCTATTTCCAGATTATTAGTTAATATTATACTCCCTACATTCCACAATGCTTTAATGAAGACTCATTCATTAAGAGCTTCCATGTAAATCACATTCAAAATGTGACTTGAAACAAAACAGCCCAAAAGCCAGTCTCCTATTTAATGTATGTCAAATACATGCAGGAGTATACATAATATTTAATGATTCTAGACAGAAAAAAAAATTAGCTTTGTGTATTCCGTATAATATTCCTACAAAGTAGTTAAATGGAGAAGCTGAAAGTGAAACCTTTACAAATTGTTTAGGTTCACATGCAGCCTGAATAGCCTAGAAACAAACAAAAAACCAAAGAAAAGCCAATCACAACCTGATCTTCTTTTATCTCATTTCTCCGTAAGGAAAAATACGATGGAGAAAAATCAGTATTAGGAGTCAGTCATATTTCAGAGAGATAACAAAGTTTATTACTCATCAATTCTTAACAATCTGTCTTTAATGCTCCTCTTGCTGTGTCCTGTACCTGTGAACTGTATTTCAATAACTTCAAAAAAAGGACACCTTAAAAATCACTTTTACAGTTTTCATGTCTTCCCAAATTTCTTTCCTTTCTCCTCAGAATCAGAACCCTTAGAGTCTCTAACCCTCCCAATGAGACTTTTCTTTGCCTTCTTTCAGCTTCAATTTTTCCTGCAGTTCTTTTCCATTTCAATAACTTGTGTCATTTCAACCCACTATACGTGAAGAAACTCCCCACCACCACCTTGGCAAAGCTGCCTTTCATAGACCATTTCGTCCTTATCTCTTTCCTTCATCTCCAAAACTACTGAAAAAAAATCTCAACAATTGTATTTATTCTACTGAACCACCTCATTAAAAGCACTAAAAATCTGCTCACTTCAATTTCACCCTAGTCCCTCAGTATCTCTGCTCTTCTCCTTACCATTTTGGATTAACTTTCCTCATTAAGGGGAGCTTGAATTCACCCTCATTATTTTTATTTCTTCTTTTTCCAAAATGCAATCTTTACCTGGATATTCTTCTATATCTGAGTGTTCCGTCAACGCTTTTTTTCTCCCATTATGCCCAAACTGTTTTCTATCCTGCTCTCTCTGGAGTATCCTAAGACTCAGATCATGGCAACAATTGGGATGTTGATTTTAGTTTAATATTTCTAGTCTGGAATTTTCTTTCTTTGGGAAACATGCCTTAATAGTGTTGTCAATTACAAATAACTTCTTTAAAAAAAAAATAAATCCAAACAGTTTCAGAGTCATTTGTTCTTCTAAGCAGATTACACAATTCCTTCATTCAACTGGCTACATTAAAATTCTTTATTAGCAAAACTGTCCTGTAAATGTTTGTTAGCAAACTTCAATATCATTGAATGGGCTTATCATTCTGTGCTTTCACATTTTGGGTTGACTCAAGTTCAAAGATGAACATGGAGGAATTTTATGGGTTTCAACTGGTAGGACCTGAAAGTTGATGATAATGAACTCAATAGTCATTAAAATCATCAAGATAAACAAAAAAAAAATATTAAAAACTGCTCTGTTGATAAATACTTTATGTGCCATCTGAGCTAGAAATTTTGGATTTTACAGTTATTCACATTTAGTAGACATGTTTCAAACATTCAAATGACTGGAAATGGGAAAAGAGATTGTATCCATTAAGTTGTAAAAAAAAGAACGACACAGAAAACATCCTCATCCTTTTCAAAAATTCAGCTTTCACTGTGAATATCAGAAACAATGTCTTCAAATACCAGTCTGAATCTTAGGCATGTGTTTCCATTCAGCCGCTGCCAAGATAGAGGCATAAATACTTGACGTTTGCTGTAAATTACGAAAAAGTCGCATATGATTTAAAATGAAACAGTTTACTTATCACTTTTTATTTAAGAACACAAAAAGCCATGTGAAATCTGTCTCCCCTGGAATTTACATCCTACATAGTTCACTCTGTGAAAAATTAGATTTGAGCTACTAACACAAGACCTCCTTTGGCAGAGAAGATATAGGCATTACAGTGGGGTGGTGGGAGGGAAACAAAGCAAAGCAAAATGCAGAAGCAGAAAAACACAGGAATAAAGGAACTGAACAAAAATCTAATGGTACAAGTGTTCTTTAGTGTGTTCAAATATCAAGCAGCAGGCAGCAGTAAGGGTTTACAAGGATATCTAGTGCCTCCACACCTTATAAGGCTCTCTTGCAGGTAGAATTCACAGGAACTCTCCCATTTCTAAGCTGTTATCACATTACCACTGTCTGCATATACACACGCGACTCTCCAAATACATGTGGGAAGAAGCAGAAAAATCCTGTATAACTAAAACCTATGCAGAATTTAACAGACAGTTGCAAGTTCTGGATATATTTTCATAAAACTGCTCCTTTTATAAAAAAAAATAAAATCTACTACTTCCAGTAGTCTCTAAAATAATTTCCATGAGCTTAAGAACACAAGTCCTAATGTCAGAACTCTAAACAGCCAAACCTCCCCAGCGTTATCAAAGACTAATGCAATGAGGGGGATGTGGTACCCCTTCTTTATAAAGTCAGTATTTAAGTATATATAATGTATATTTATATATATAAATATATAAGTATATTTAAATCAAAGTCCTCTTTTTAAACTATAAGGAATCTCTTTAGACAGCCAGAGAACTCAGTTCATTCTTCACAATCAGTCTGGGGGTAGCTTTACAGATAAAATCTTTAAGACCTAGACACTTCTGACAAAAAAAGAAAAAAAAAAGATTTCAGATTAAAGCATCCTACACTTTGGAGTACCTTGGGTGCAACGTATTATGTGGTTCATTTTCATTTACTCAGCATTGACTCAGAATTAAGAACTGTGTATATTTATTTTCCATTTCTGCATGCTTAGGTGACAAGAGTAAAGAAATGTTCCTGACCAAATTGCAATTACCTCTTGAAGGTGGTGAAATTTTGCTTCCATTGCAGAAAGAGCATTGCTTTTCTCAACCAGCTGTTTACGGACCTTGATCATTTCCACATTGTCCCGAATGTTTAGCCTTCAAAATTTTATTAAAAAGAAATGCATTGTGAGCTTAAAGATACAAAACAAATTCTTATTATTTTTGTCTTAAAAAGTTCAAATCCTTTCCAAATCAGCTTTCTTCAACACATTTGGAAGAAGAGTTAGTGAGTAATTCCCAAATTAATTTCTTCTTCTATAATCCACATTACAGAATTTAGGTAAATAAACATTCTACTGCACGATGACATAGCAGCTTCAATCAATACAAATACATCCCTGTTTATCGTATCAAACTATATATGACAGGAAGTGAAAACAATCCTATACCTAAAGAGACAATTTGTTTTCCATACACTCATTTTCCACCCTCCAAATTATTTGGGGCCAGTAGATTACCATTTTATGCAGTTTCCTCTAAGAGTTTAAAGCCGTGCAGCACTGCTCTGAAAAAGTCACTTTGCAATTTATACTGTAACACCTTAAAGGCTGCTGCACTTCAAACAAGCTGGGGGTGTGTCTTAACCACATGAAAATCACTTAATATCCACCTAGATGTTCCATATTGTTACAATTCTAAGATTAATTTGAGAACGTACTATTTAATTGAAAGAAAAATAGACATTTAAAAAAAATCAAAATGTAAATAAACACTCATTTCTGATGTTTTCCCTTGCTTTATGTGGTGAAACTAAACCCCATTATTTTCACAGCTTCTTCAAGGCCAGAAGAGAAACCAATTCTGATTTGTATTAATTTTCAATGTGATGAAATCAAAACACATCTTTAGCATTTGAAAAGGTAATTTCTCTTCCAATATTTATCTATTTTAAGCATATTGGAGGAACTGTCATAATGCCATGCTGGAGCAAGAAAATGGACTACAAAGCTTACACATCTGTAAACCAGCTGAGTACGTGAAATACTTTCCTTTTATTCTGTAAAATATCAAAGCCCGTTGTGTTTTGGCATTGCCCAGTTAATTGTCTTTACACAGAAGATAAACACGCTCACAAACCCGAGTTCTTCTGCAAAAAAAGAGCCATAATGCAATGCTAAAACTGTCATGTGTATAAAACATGTTATCTACAGAAATTAAAGTTGTGGTGAGCATAGGCAGCAGCACTGTCTCCTGCTAACTCTTTAAAAGCTAATGTAGTGGCACATTTTTATTAATCTTGTTCCACACATCAAACAAAAGGCTCCAATGCCTTCAAAGGCTTTTTCTCTTCTTTTTTAAGCAGGAGGCTTTATTTTTTAAGCAGGGGTGGGGTTTTTTCCTTGCTTTTTTTTTTTAAGCAGGAGGCTTTTTTTGTTTTTGTTTTTTTCTTTTTAAGTAGAAAAAGGAGCAGATGATAGTGAAATTTATGATGTACAGATGTAAACCCCATGGCTCCTGACAATCAACATTAACTATTTTTTCAACAGTGAATGAAACAGCATTTGATTTAAACAGTTTTGGAGTACTGATGTTATGAAGTAAATTATTTAAATCTGGAATTCAAAAATTACTTTTTATTGGGATCATTTAAACTCTTAACATAAGAGTCTTTACCTCATGAAGTTTCTAGCAACAGAAAGCATGTGCCATTAATTTCTTATTAATGAGCTGTATTGATCACAATCTCAGCTCTCATTATAGGCTACAGCAAGAAAGTTTCTCTACAGCACTTCTACAATATTTTATTTACTTATTTTAATAAAACATGTCCAAGAAACATCTAATGCACCTATGTGCATGACAAGAAGATTGATGAAGAAACAAAATTTCAGATTTTGTGGGCAAGACAAAGTTAATTGAGGATGATTCTGTTGGAAAGATCCATTTTTCCATAAACAAAGTTACAATAGGAATTATTACCTATTATTACCTATTATTATCTACACAGCTTTTCCCTTCCCAGGTAGTTGACATGTTCTGCTCCCTAAACATTTGCCCGGGTATTCTGATATACTAGGGGTTAGATACAGATTTGATATAAAAGTCAATGCTGCCTTTCACTTATCTAGGTAATATTTTGCTCAAAGACTAACAAACCAATGCATCAGAATAAAGCTGTACTAAAGTAGCTTATTGAATATTTCTCTATTGCCAAAAATTCTGCCATAGGACCTGAAGAGAAGGAGGCAAACCTGCAGCCTCCAAACAGAAATAAGAAAAAGAAATGGAACTATTACTCCTTTAGAGGCAGTAGCCTGAATTAACGGGGACTCTGATTTAGCTCTAGCACATTTGCTGCCACAAGTGCTGAAATAAGGAACACAAACTCTATCCTTCCACTGTGTACCTCTTCTTAAAGCTGGATTAAGAGGTCTGAAATTGGAAATGAAGTTAGGAGAAAGTGACTCTTTAAAAAACTAAGAATTATGTTTGGGGTTAATGTCTGAAATACACCAGAGGGACAATCTCTTCTCCAGACCTCTTATCATTTGGATTAAAAGCATATAGAGGGGGGTCCCAGTAACAGGCTGGGGACCAGCTGTGTGGGAATGGGGGACTGAGAGCAACCTACACCAGAAGGAAATAATTAAAGAAAGGATCTTGACCTGCACTGTACAAATTTATGCCAGTAAATCCCAGATGGCTAAGCTAATAAAATTGAGGTCTAATTAAACCACATCCCTTGCCTCTTGTCTTTGCTTCCATATGAGCAGGACACGAATACAATATTGAGACTACTCTTGGAGACTATTGCAGCAGATGAACCTGTGGCTCACAAACTTTCCCTAGTCACGTTCAGAACAAGAAAAACAAGCAAGTAAAAAGCCATCACCACCATATTTCCAGGATCACTTGCCCTCTGTCTGGCAAAATAAACAAAATGGCAAAAATAAACAAAATTGCCAAAGCAATTAAACCTGACTGGCAAGTAAGCTTTTTCATTAAAAGACCAACCAACCAAAACATCAAAAACCCCTTAACACAGACAAAAACGTGTTTCACAAATGCATTTTGGGGGTGTCTGTAAAAATGTTTTTGGAAAGTATGATAAGCAATTAAGTAATTTGAAGTTAGATGCTTGAAAAATGTGATTGTTTAGACTTAATATTGTATCTTGCACACTGTGTATCATAGCCATCAAACCATAGGGTTGTTATGGTTTTGGCCATCTTTAAATTAAAAACATTCAAGTTAAATGCAGATAAGTGATGCAATTAAGAAAACATGTTTAGTCTAGCAACCCACAGGCCAGTGGGTTTCTCCCTTAAGTTAAAATTAAGTCAAAATTATATATTCCTGAAACAATCCCAAATTAATTTCTAATGAAATACTGAGAAAACCACTGACTGCAGCCACGTTACAATAATCAAGCCGAGGAGGACACTGCATATGAACTCAGCTTTGTTATGCAGCTCTTGTGTTGTTATACAGAAACTGTAGTGAAGCTGCAAAGGCAGCTTTAAAATACAACTGGATTTCTTGTGGGTTTAGAACTCAGGATAACTAGAATCTCCCTCCCTTACTGCTGATGGATCAATAATTAGTAATTGTGGCTGCTTCACTACTTGGAAACTACAGTTATCTCAATCAAGAATTTCTTAATCAGGTAGCAGAATACAAGGTTTTCCTAAAGTTTGAAAGTAACATAATTTTGTTAACACCAGCCTGAGATGAAATGGTACCAAAACATGAACATTTATGGAAGCACATTTACTATTTCCTTTTGGCACCCTACAGTTCTTAAAGAATTTCAACACATTCATTGTCTTTGGGTAGTAATGTAACCAGATGACAGCCAAGTGTATTCTTACCAAAAACGATAAAAAGTTGCCAGTTGTACCAAAATTGAAAGACAAAAGATGAAATAAGATGACCTCAAGAGTCACCCAGATTTCCAATTTTTCCTCCAATATTCCATTATTGACAGGTTTTTTTCCCTGCTGACGCAAAGAATGTTAAAAAATAAGAACTATACAGAACCTATAAACTTATTTGTGTAATCAAACAATTAATACAGCCCACTCTGGACAGCGGTTATAAGACTTCTGGGAAGGAAAGCTAACAAAAAACTCCTGAAGATGATATGTATAGCTATCTATGGCTACAGTTAAACCTGGTGACAACAGTAGCCCTCTAAATTCTGGCTCTAGTTCATTCAGCATGAAAAAACCCCAACCAAAAATCAAAACAATATGTGGATTAGCAGCCTTCCAAAAACTATTTTACTGGCCAAAATTAAAGAACTCAATGTTATTCTGGATATGCACTAGTGGACACACTTAACTTATTTCCCACTGTCTTCAGCCAAGTATATTAAATCTTAAATACTTAACATATATTTCATCCAGTTTCAAAAAAGAAATAGACTATAAAGGAAATAATTCCAGAACTTTAACATGAATTTACAGATTTTAACTTAGGTCAAGTATGATCTGCACCTACTTTTAACAGCCTGACTTTATGGATTTTTAGCTTAATTTGAAGTGTATCTTTACTTTAAAACTCCTCAAAATTTCACGGAAACACGACAACTGATATCAAATTTAGAAGTTATGTCCAGTTTCTGACTGGCATACTTACAGAACGTTGTTTATTGATTAAAAGAATGAAGCACAGAAGTTCTTTGAGATTTGAATCAGATTATTTTCAAAGAATGAAAAAAAAATTTTAAATATTTTCTGAATTCACTGTAGACACAGACTGAGAAATTATTTATTATAACAACTTCTTTAACCTATTTTAACTACATAAAGGAAATTTTAAATAGGAGAGACTTACAACTTTGTGAATAATTTAATAGCAAACATTATGATGTATTATTTATGTCACACCACTGCACAAAAGAATGCTCACACATAATAACGGGGTCCCTCTCTTGAAAGGCAGTTAAAGAACTGACCGCATATTTTTCATTGAAGTAGAACTTTCATGGAAATCAAATGCGTAAGGAATGCAGGACCATGTCATATTAGATCCTTAATACAATTAAAAGTAACAGGCTGAAGTTGAAACAATCAAAAGTTGTATAATTTTGCATATATTTTTGCAAAAGTGAAAGAAGAAAGAGAAGAGATTAAATTAATAGAGGCTTTAGTGTGAAACCATTCCACAAGCATGTTTCTCTGGCTTTGTTTCACTACACCATATTCCTGCAAAAATTTGCTGATCTACCCTTACAGGGCCATTATTTTTCTATTATTTGTAGACACCAAATTATCAATAAGTATTAATGACACTAAATTATCCACTATGGACCTATATCTAACATTTCCAAGAATTATATTAAAGAAATAATAGATGATTAAAATTTAATGAGTTGAACTTCAATTGAATCTGAATCAGCTGGAAACGAATTCTCTAAAATGGTATTTATGAACCTCTTTGTTTATTTGTGGGAAGAAAAAAAGTGTTATCATAGCAATCTCCTTGGTTAGAATTATCCATGGCTAATCAGTAAAACATTTTATGACTTGGTTTCACCCAGGGGAAAACAAGGAATAAAGCAAATACTTCTTACCAGAACAAGTAATTTTCACAGCTCTATCTAAACATTATGACATAGCTCTTCTAATGCTTCCACCATGGAGATTTCTATTTTTCACTTTACCTTTGGCTTGTTGTTTCTTGCTCTTTCAGCCGTAGGACAGATTCTTCAATTTCCTTTCCTTTCCTTCTTAGCTGACTCACAAGTATCTCTTTGGCATGTTCTAGTTCCTCAATGCGTTCCCTTTGGGATTCAATCACAGCCTCCCTGCAAGTACAAGCATCTTAAGTTACAAAACCAGGTAAGGATTTAATAAACAAACAAAAAAAAAATTAAATGAATACTCAAGAGAGCAAAAATTTTGAAAGCATTCAGAAAAATCTGTGCTTCTTAATGACATGTATCACAACAGAGATTTAAGAGTTCAACTCACTGTGACAATAATTACAGGTCACCAGGTGAAAAGACATGAGTAGTACAATAAATAGATACATAATTCACTAACATTATCAAACACCACACAAACAACATAACACTCTTAAAATAAATGTTTATGTGGACTGAATAACATTTAGCAGAACCCAGCTGAAAACATCGCTTATGGTTTCTTACACTCTGTATTAAATGTACCCTCCTCCTAAACCATTAGTAAGTGTTTTCTGAAAAGGAAACAACCATTACAAACTATCAAAAGAACACGAGATTTTCAATGGATGAAGCAGCAAGAGCAATTTTAAAGCCTTCATTGTGAGTTAGACAATTTCATGCAAAAAATCAGATGTGTCTTTAGTAGTGGAATTTATCTAGTAAATGTAATAAAAAAAACAAAGGCAGAAAACAATAGAAATCAGAGTCTGAATATTTTTTTGTGGGCACAACTTTGTGATTTGTATTTTCTTGACAAGTTATTCTCAGATATCTTTTATAATAACATTTTTTCTAATAAGAATAAGCAACGATTTATCTACAATTTTTTCCACTCTAAAGCTTTTGATACATAAGCTACAGTTCTTCATTACTTCATGCACCTATTGTAGACTTTAAAATACCTTGAGATTTTGACCATGTGTTTGCTTTTGGGCACCACTGAACAGCTGTGTTTTCCAACTCTGTGAGAACTGAAATATCTGAAATAATGCTATTTGAATGTTTTCTGCATTACAACACAATGCTTTTAACCAGTCTTAACAAGAAAAGCTGTTGTCAGCATCAAGAAAACCAAGTTTTAACAACCATAATGACAAAAATTAAGAAATATTAAAACCATACAAATTTTTCATTTCAGCTCTTGAATCCTCAAGCAGACTCTGTTCGTATCTTGGGAGCACAAGATTAGGTGATCTCACTTCTAAATTCTGAAATCTCATTCCTGAAAACAAAAGATAAAAATTTATCACACTGAATGAAAAAAGATTTCACAAAACAATAATCTCTATACAGTACCAACAGTTACAACTCCTATATAAAAGCCATAAAAAGTATTTTTACATCAAATTCACATGGAAAGTGATAATTAGAGTAGCTACAATGTGTCTGCTGTAAAATTTGAACTATAGGCAATACAGCATGTGCTGGTAAAGAGAAGTGCCAAAAACTTGTCTTGAAATGTTTTCCTTAGATTTTATTTTTAAAGAGAGAAAACAGAGATGGTGTCTTCAAAGAAGGACGATATCAATATTATTAAGCAGGAACATGGACTTGTAATCACTTCTTCTCTAATAGCACTTTCTTTACAAAATCATGACTGTGATTTACCTGAAGGAGCAACTACAGGAGCATTTTTAGCAGCACTGCAAATAATTTCCTTGTGTTCTTTAGAAGCACATGGAATTCGAAACATACTGAATTGCTGGTGAAGAAGAAAAGTGAGAATTTACTTAAGGAAGAATTGTTAGTTCAGGAGTAAAAGTAATGATTTCTCCAAAGCTTTCTTCTTCTCTTTCTTTAGCAAGAAGAAATCAGGTGAAACTTTGAGGTGGGACCAAATTATCATTAAATTTCAAACACAACATTACAGCTGCCATCTCTTACTCCCCTAAATGGAGTCATTTAGGTTCAAGTTACAACAATACCAGCAGGTTCACAAAATGACCGAAAAAAATTTACCTACTTTGCCTTTGTGCTGACTTAACTTGATTGAATTATATACTTTGAATTCTAATCTTTAAGTGTTATTCTAAGATATGGTAGTCATGCTATATACATATTTTTATACATAGGCCTAAACTATATATTTTTATTTATTTTTGTTCAAATAATTAAATAACTTGGATGGTTTTACTCCATAAAGAGAGTTAGGAGAGAAAGCAACGAGTATTTAGTGATAAGTCATACTTGACAATATCTTTTGGATCAACTTGCTATGGTATTTGTAAACCAGCCAAACACAAAGCAGACACAATAAGGTGTATTTATTATTTGTGGATTCTTCTTGCTTCTTCATACCCTGGAGACAGATAACCCTCCTGAATTTTTCCAGTTACTCATTTTATTTTTGGAGAATTGCTCTGAATATTTCCTTATCTACACTAAAAATGTTTTGAGATTCAGCCTCATGGTTCTACACAGCAATTTAAGAGCCCAGCAGTCTTTAAAGACAAGAGGCACATACCCCACACCAGACTGCTGGGTTTATCATCATTAATCAAAAGGGCAGGATGAAGAAGAATGCAAGGGAAACACATGGAACACCCTACGCCAATGAATGCTATAGAAAATATTCTCTGGCCTTCTGGGAGACAACACTGCTATGTCTAAGTTCTGAGTACTGCTTACTAGATTCTTAACAATAGCCTTAATTTTAGAAAATTTGTGTTCAAAAAACTGCATATTTATAGCACTCAAATTAACAGAGTGCATCTATTTGGGACACTTGAACCTCTGTGAAATTTGTCAATGTTATTATCTCATATGCACGGTCTGTGGACAACTTGGCTCTTTTCTTTCTTCCCCCTCATCTGGGGAATAAAATCACCTAATTCATGACATAATGTGTGAAACTGTAGGTGTATTTAAGATGTCAAAACTTGCACTATTTTCAAATTAAAGAAGCAGAGTGTAGAGCCAATGGCTTTTTATTGCCTGTTTGAAAACATGAGAATTATTTCTGTTTTCATACACCTGAATGATCAAAAAAAGGACCAGTAGGAGGGTGAGATGGAGAAAAAACACAATATAACTGTCCATCAGCCTGATCCATAGCTCAAAGAAGTTAAGGAGGTAGCTCTGCTGACTCAGTTTTGAATCAGGGCCAATGTGGATGCATGTTTTTTAAAAAACGCATTATCTGTACTGTATACGTTAACAGAGCACAACTACTTCTACAAATGTTGATGTGAAAATAGAAAGGTTTTAAAATGTAATTTCCAAATGTAGCTACCATAAATAAAGGATGGAGCATAAGGCTGCCTTAAGCAGTAAGTCTTGACAGTAAAAAGCATCGTTAAAGATGGCTGCATTGTGGTATGTGCTTTCGAAAGTCCACACATGTAACAGATTTTTCAAGTCTGCAGTGCTGTGCACACATGTATCAAGAGACTAGAACAAACCTTGAAATTAAAAAAGGAAAAACATGTGCAAACAAACTACAGATGTAAAACTTTGTTATAACATGACAACACTAAATTTTTTCATATACTTCTTTTATAAGCCTTTAACACGTAGAGAAGTTATACCAGAAAAGTCCCATGATTTTAACTGTTAGAAAACTTGCTTGATAACTACTTTATTTTAAAATCTGTATTTCTCTTTTACACCTGCCACTGTGGATTCTCAAAATAAGGACTTCAAAATAAAAAAAGTTATCATGCTTGTTATAAATAAATCTTAAAAAAAAGGGGGGGAAGAATAATCTTTCTGCATACAGGTACCACTGCCCACTGATGAACAGAAAAAGAGTAGGTACCTACTAGAGGGAAGCAATAATTAGCAGTACCTGTATAAAGCACTATTTTTTAATGAATTATACCTTTCTTTGTGTGCTCCAGCGTGCCAGCAGCCTCACTCACTTTTTTGAGGCCAGTGTTAATACGAGACTGAACATAGTTGTATGGACAAGGCCTATGGCCCTGAATCTGGAGCTGCTGTTTGGTTGAAATGAGTTTGCTGCGGAGGCTCTCGTTTTGCTTCTCGAGCTCACGGACTCTCTCTTGCAAACGCTCGATCATTTCTTCCAGTTCCACAGCCTGACCCAGCCGCTTGGGGCCGCCACCAACCTGTTCAGACCTTTTTTTATCATTAACAAGCCGTATTAACTTGGTGGCCATTCTGGGGAAAATAATAAAAAAAAGATGAAAAAGAATGTGAAAAGTCAGCATAAAAAGCATTCTGTTGAAAGGAACATAATCACTGTGAAGACTCGAGCGTAGAACCTGAATAATAAATTTCAGGTTTTGATATAACTATTACTGCCTGTGAAGAACTCTTTGAAGATAATTGAAACCACTGTGCAGCAATCTGCTTTATAGCACTGACAAATAACAGTTTCCTAAGGCTTATCATTTAAGGTTAGTAAAGGGAGGACACATATTTACTCCATATGCTGCTTAAATGTAATTTTTAATGCATGACCTTCTATAGGAACCTCTGCATGCTGTTAAGTAAAGTTACAGATTTGGGATGTGGTGGGGCGAACTATAAAAGCTACAGTTCCACAAAACATTCAACTATTGAAAGAATGCTAATAATAGGCAACATTCCAATGA
>BJBW01004500.1:291-67301 GCA_004320125.1 Scolopax mira | reverse complement strand
TCTCCAGCTCCCTGAAAGGAGGGGGTAGCCAGGGGGGGGTCGATCTCTTCTCCCCAGGAACAGGTGATGGGATGTATCTAAAATGGCACAGAGAATCTGCAGGAAAGCCAAAGCCAGAAATCAACTCTCCCAGGTCCTGGGCCTCAGCTGTAATCACAAACCTGTTTCACTCTCATTTACTTCTGTTGTCATCAGGAGCTGATTTATTAAAATCCCTAAAGGTCACAGTGCTCCCTATAGTAAGAATGAGACAATGCAGCAAACTATTGTCTGCTGTACTTGCCATCAGCTAATATAACTGCTTGTGTTAGCGTTAATGTTTATTTATACACCTAGGAAACTCTTTTTACAGTTTACTTTTGCTTGTTTCAGTTGTACACTCTCAGTCAAATAACTAAACCTTGACATCCCACTGGAAACCACCATCTCTCCTGGGTTTACTCAGAGGGTGGGCTGGGGGGGAGCAGTGTTTCGGCGCAGACCCCGGCTGGAAGCACCGGAGGCAGCGCTGCCCTCCCTCCGCAGCTGGGACAGGCCTGCTCTAACTGGGGGGGGGGGGGGGGGGGGGGGGCTGTAATTAGAGCCACCCTGGTTCATGGCAGACAAAAGATCAGAAGATTTGTGGAACAAAAGGAGTCCTTCTCTTGGTTTTGTCCTTAATCCTTTTCCTGGTGATGGAGGAAATTGTGTTTTTCCCTTCAGAAGGACCCTGTGCTCAGATAACAGAGAATCCTGATCTGGGGGCTCCATCCTCCCGTCTGACACCCTGTGTGTATGAACCTCCTTTAGGAACGGGGGGGCAGCTGCTTTCCTCACCTACCCTGGATGCGTTCCTCGCCCAGAGCCAGGCTGGCAGCAAGCTCCCCGGCAGAACCGCCTGGTGTGTGAACAATGTCACTGTGTGGATTTTGGAGCTTCCCACCTGATGATTTCATCATGTTCTTGCTTTTTAATTATTTCAGCCACAGTTTTCATTTCCCTTGACAACAGTGGGTGACCCGTGTTCAGATGCAGGGGAAATAATTTCACGGAAAACACAAGCGCTGTTCTTTCACCTGGTCTGGAGGGAGGAGGGAAGGCACCAGAAAAGGTGCAGGAAATGGCACGAGGAGTCAGTGTGTGTGAAAATGCAGTTTGTGTGAGCGAGGAACTGATCACTCATTGCACAGAAAGGATGCCAGACCTGACCCCAGGCTCTGTGTCTTCCCAGGGCCAGAGGAGGAGGATAGACACCCTGCCATGGCCACCACCACCGCAGCCACCACCACCACGGTCACCACCTCCGGGGCCATCGCAGCTGGGGACAGAAGAGCTCATGCTGTGCAGCACCAGGGGGACTCAGGATGGAGCCTGGCCTTGCCACGGCGGGCTGCAGGGCTGCAGGGGGTGCCTGTGGCTGCAGAAAACAACTGCGTTCAAGTTCAGGGGTTGTCTTTTTCATTGTTGGACTGAAAAACTGGAAAAAAAAGGAAAGCTAAAAAGAAAAAAATGTTTAGTTTGGGATTTTTTTTATGCTTTTGCCTAACTATAATGGAATTTATGAACATAGACCTGAAATTATTTGGCTGAACATTTTTCACCCAGCTCTAATTTAATATTTTAAGCTTGTATTAAAATGGAAAGTGCTGATCACATGTTTCTGCAGTGTCACATCCATAGCTGTGAAGATCAACATCTTTTCCACAGAGAGGTAGTATTGTTTGCACCTTTCATTTAAGATTTGACTTCTGATCCTTAAAAATGCATTTTTCCAATTAATGTGTGTGTTACTTTAATTTTCTATCCTCTGCATTCGTAATAACAATAATTCCAATCAATCATTATAATAGTAGACTAAAGAATTGGTGTTTATTATCAGTTGTGGGGCGAACTGGAGGCATATCTGACATGGCAATGGCACCAGCCTCCACGGTTTGGTGCACTGTCTTCAAAGAGTGGTGAGGACTGTAACAACCCGACGTGGCTGTCCAGAGGCACCAGGATTTTGGAGATCAGCTCTCACACTGCTGACTCCCAAGATAATGAAGACTGAGTGAAGATGTCTGAAAAGCTGGCAGGGCGAGCCCATGCACGTTTGGGCATACAAATCTGGCACGGTTCAGCACAAGGGCGCTGGGGACGTGTCACTGGGCAGGGTGGGGTCTGCTGTCCCCGTGGTGGAGGTGAGGCTGTGGTGGCCGGGCAGCGTGAGCTCTGCTCTCAGCCCCTGCCTCTCCCTTCTGGGTGTTTTATGTGGAGTAGTTATGCTTCCCGGAGTCGCAGCACCAAGCTGCTGCCAGGACCACTGATTTCCCTGACATCATTTTGTCCCAAGGTTAATAATATCACATTTTTTTTTTTTTAATTACTAACAGCGTTCTCGGTGTGCACTGGGACTCAGATGTCTGAATTACAATGTCAACAGCTTCAGCTGTTTGCTTGACTTCTGTGGAACTAGCTGTAGTTACCAGAACCCAAATTACTCCTTCTGCTTCTGCTTTTCCTCAGATCTCCTGTGCTGCCTTTCCTGAAAATCAGCCTGCTGGTCCCTCCCGTGTTCCCTTACAGCCCGTTCCTGAAGCTACTGTGGACACGACTGCGTGAGCCAGGGATGCTCACACAACTGCTTCATTTACTAATTACAGTCAAATGGCATAGGCTGCAGATAGTGAAGACAAATAATGATAATCATCAAGCTGTTTTTATTTCTTGTCAACCATTTGCTTCTGTCAGTAGGAAGCATTTGGGGTTTGGAGCTGAGGCTCCTTTGCTGTGCAGCGGTAGAACTGCCTGGCATGTTTGGGGCACAGCGAGGCTGTGGGGTTTTTCTAACTCAGTTTTGGACGCAGGTTTTATACCTCCATATACCACTTTGATTGAGTTATCTCTTGATTTTCTTTTAAAGTTTCCACCTTATTACTTTCTGACCGTGGAAAACACCTGTGCTAAAAACTTTCCATGACAGAAGGTTCAAACTCAGTACAAAGATTTCTTCTTGGGCAGTGTCTGAAGGAATAGGTTTTGCTGTGTGCCCTGAAGATCAGCAGACCTGGATCCCCATCAGTCAATGACAGGAGATAATTCCAGAGCCAGGGGACTGAAAAGCTCCATCTTCTGTCCCAGAATAGTTGAATTCAATGGCAATGAACAATTAGATGGTATGGAAATCCCAGGATCTCTCAGTGCCTGTGCTTAACCTAAGGCCCTAATTAGGTTAAACCGGAATGAGGGATGAGGGAAGATGTTCAAGGGAACTAGGCTGAAACGACTCTGCTATTGACATACTTAATTGAAGAAGCTGTGTGTTTAGATTAGCTTCAGTGAATGATAACCTTAGCTGAGAGATTTATAAAGATCTATAAGAACGTGTCTGGCACTTTAGAGTGTCTGAAGTTTCTACCCTGAATTTTTTATTGGTTCCAGCTCTAAAATAGTGCGAGCCATTTATATAGCTCTCTGAACACCCTTGATATGGAGTAGTTATACATCTTATTCCTAAACAACTCGGTATGAGAAATGTTTCTGATTCGACTCTGCAAAGAGGCTGGAGAACTCCACAATGATATGTTTCAGATCCTTGAAAATTAGAAAAAGTGGAAAAAGAAAGGTAATGCAATGGTAAATCACAGATTCAAGGGGGGTGAGCAAGAATAGTAAATCCAAGATTATTGAGTGAGCGTTCATTACTATGGGCTGTGAGTGCTGTGCGATTAAAGGGCCAGATTTCCTGTGCTATGCTGGTATAATCACAATAATTGTATCATGGCTCTGTTAATATAATGCAAAGGAAAATGTGACCCTAGAAATGTTTATGATTAGCTGTTAGCTCAGAGGAAACAGTCAAATTGTGTGGCTTCCAGTGACACAAAGCTCCCGGTGAAGGCAGCAATTAAAAGGTGTGCGTGGCTCTAAGGAATAGGCTCTGGATGGGAGTGTTGGGGAACAGCAAGGGCCTGGACAACCTCATCCTGTTATGTTTCTCTTGCGTCAGGTCCCTGCTCCCAACCCCGACAGAGATTTACACCCAGTAACACCACAGGGCTCAGCCCTTCAGCTGCAGAGCAAGAGTGAGCATCCAGAGGGACTTATTCAGAATGGCTCCTCAGGTACTGGCAACATCTCTGCAACATTCATGGCAATCACAGAGTTTTACAAGCTTAGTTTTCAGTCATAGCTGTGCTTTTCTATAAGACTGCAAAGTTGCAACAAGCTTTCCAGCACTTCTGCAAGGTTTTGCGTTAAATTGGATTATAACAAACTGAAATCTTCTAGAGGACCCATGCATATCAGCATGTTTTTGTAGCAACGTGCCTCCATACCTCCTGTTCCACCAATAATGGCATTTCAGCAAGTGGCTTTTAGTGATACCAGTAGTTCCTTGTGTCTGTAGGGAGCCCGGGGAACAGGAATATGACATGCAATTGCAGACCCCTGCGATTAATAGCATCATTGATCTTGTACGGTTTATTCCTTTTGGGAGGATGCAGGCTGGCAGTTACTTTTTCAGTCTGGTGTTGACCAGAAAAGCTGAAACCAAAGGTGAGAGAATGGGTTTCTCAAAGTCTCAAAAGTGAAAATCTGTGTTTGTTTATGTTTTAAGTCCCCAGGGACTGGTCAGTTTGTTGTCATCAGTAACTTCTATTCATCTGATATCCCAACCTTCTTGTTGAATCACTTTTCCTCTCAGATATAGAGTTGCTAGTTATTTTTTTAAGCTCAGGTTAACTCCAGCTGGCATTACACGCCACTACATATTATGTTAGAAGTGTGTTTAACTCCACACAGGAATCTGAGGTGACAGATTGATCTCATTGATTTCACCTACTCTCCAGCTTGACACTTTGCTAGGTATTTGGAGACCTGTTTTTCAACAGGGATGGTGGATGCTACCAGAAGAGTCAGAGTATTTGAAGGTGAGAGTTGTGTCATGCTTTGCCAACTCTATGGACTGCCAAAGTAAAGCTATCATATTAAAGAAAAACACACTCTAGACTTTTTTCACATATTATGTATTGAAGCTAAACATGACCAATACATTCAATGGCACAAAATCTGTGATTAAGTTCTGTTCTTGTTTTTTTCTTAAAATACATTGTGGCCCTTCTTCCTCTGGAGATGTTCAGCTGCTGTGCAGGTTTCAGGTGTTGGAGCTCTGCCTCTGGGTGCTCACAGAACCCACACAGACCCTTGTTAATGCCAACGAGTGCTGCTGGCCAAGACCCCACTCAAAGGGGAACAGGTACTCCTTTGTTGAGCTCGTTAAAAGGCTGCACGGCTGAGCAGATGCTGGCACATCCACCCTCTGTGACAGTGCCCACCTTGAGTTCGGTTCTGGCTGTGACCATGATGCTGGAGACTGGGGAACAGCCCTTACTTCTGCATGGGGCTGCCAGGGAGACTCTAGCACAGGCCTTGTCAACGTGTGATTCATCACCATTGCCTTCCCTCTTGGACCAGGTGCCCACACATACCCGACAGCCCAGGAGTGGGGATCAGGTGGCCCCAAGCTGCAGGGAATTTTGTTGGGGTTTTGTGAACCACCAGAAGCTCACCTGCACTCCAACTCCTTGGGCCAGAGGTGGTGTTTGCCTGCGGGGGGTGACCTGGAGGTCAAGCACTTCCCAGCTGAGAAGGGAAGGCAAGCTGGTGGGGTGCAGACAGGCTCCTGTCCTCAGGTGGTGGTGGCTGGGAGGAGAGACCACAGCTGGGAGAGGGAGGGCCTGGTGATAAAGGGCCTCCAGGTGAGGTGGGGGAGCACGGTGTGCTTGTGTGCTGCTTCCAGCCTTTCTCTTTCACCTTCTCCAGATTGTTCACTGGTGTCTGCAAACAAGTACATCACAGGGAGACCTCTGACTCTCTTCTCCTGCTGTTCCTGGAAGAGGATGCTCATGGTGCTGGCAGCTACATGCGGGTAAGTCTCCCTCTGACACGAGCTGAGGGTCGTGGTGCTGGGCTTTCTGACCAGCCCTGCCGGTGGGGTGTGCTGGGGGTGGCTCCAGCCATGCTGGTGGTGCTTCTCTGCTCAGGGGCAGTTTGGCCACCTTTGCTGAGGTGCCCTTTTTCAGCAAGGGGAGTTTTCACTGTCTGGTTTGGATTTTACTGGCGTGTGAGGTCTCTAGCCTTGGGGTAACCTGCCTGCTCTAGGAAGTGACAAGTGCTCCATGGCTGCAGTCGTAGCCCACCTGTGTGGGCTCTGCCTCGCGGGCATCTCCCTTGCCTTGCTGTAACTCTGCAGGCAGACTTCCTTAGATCTGACCTCCTGGGTCAAACAGAGTAACGACCATTTTAGGTCGTGCCAGCCAGAGGCGCCCACTGGAAGCTACTGCAGTTGAGGGCAATAAATTAGCAAATGACACCACCAATAAGTGAGGGCTAAGGGAGAAGACACGGGCATGGTGCACACTCTTGCTGAGCTCAGCTGACCCTGGGGATTGCCCAGCTTTTCAATGCCCTTTGGGTGGCTGCTTGGAAGCCTGTAGTCCTGGAGAAAGGTGGGACCCCAGGAAGAGAGACTTGTGTTTGGTGGGCGGACAGGCAGCACTGGTGATCCCAGGGCACAGGAGAACTCAAGAGCTTCACCCCAAGGGGCTCTTCTGTGTGTTCTCACACAGACCTGGGATTTCTGCCTCTGTGGGTGGCAGGGCCCGTGCTCACCTCCCCGGCATGGCAGCGCAGCCCTTCATGGGAAGAGCTGTTGGGGAAACACCTTTTCATTCTAAAGGTGGCAGAAAATTTGCTATTTAACATTTTTTTTTGTGTTGCTTCTCATGTCTTTGAACTCTAAATGTTTGGCACAAGTGAATTTTTTTGTTATGACAAAATGAGTTGTGTAAATGGAAAGTTGCATAGAAATGTCTGGATTTGGCTTCCTTAATGTGTAGAACAACTGTCAATGGAGAAAAAAGCGGAGGATGCTAATTTGGCAGGTCTGACCATTTGAAGGAGTGTCTTAAATGAAAAGCAGCTCAAGAACTGTAACTGGATCACAGAAAATCCTGAAGTCTTAAAATAGACTTCAGAAACTGGTTGAAAGCAGCGCAATGACAAACTGGCAAAGGACTAGTGCCTTGACTGTCTGGTGGGCTGGAGGTGGCGGCCTGGTTCTTGTTGCAGGCAAGTCTTTGAATCCCAGAACTTCACTTAACTTGCTTAAACCATGATAAAAATCAGGTAATATATTAATGATAACTTTAATAGGCTAATTCTGGGATATTCTTTTTTTTTTTTCCTTTGTCCTCTGGGCTGGATTGATGGGGATGGAAGCCCTTCCCAGTGGGAAGCACCCACTGGGCACACAGTGGTGTGGTGTCCAGTGACCAGAGTCATTGCAGGGAAGGTGGGAACTGGCTCGTGGGCCAACAGAAAGGGTGTTTGGAGCCCTGGGATTTGTTCCCGGTATCCCACGCTACTCCGGTATACGCTGCCTAATGTGGGATATAAAAAGTTGTCTTGCAGCCAGACCCACAAGGCAAAGATGTGGGTTTTTTTCCTGGGGAAGTGCCCAGGAGCTGGAGTGCTCGGTGCCTGGCCCCGTGTCACAGGGGGCTGTGTGCTGGTTTGCGCCGGGCACACGAGGGTCTGCGTGATGTGAGTCATTCGGCCAGAAATAGACCCTAAATAACCAAAAGCCTGTTGTACTGTGTCAGGAATAAAGTTTGGAGAGGAAACAGAGGGGGTTTTGGCTTCAGCAGGCAAAGCGAATCCCTTGTGAAAAGAATTTGCAATTTCGAGTGGAAAATGTGGAAGGAGGGAAGAATGTACAAATAATGCCAAGAAACAGACTCACTTTTCTGGCACAAAATACGAAGAAATCTTTCCAGCTGATGGTGGGAGACCCAAAAGCAATATAGTGGTCAAAAGTCACTAAACTGAGTTGTCTTTTCATTCTGGTTAGTATGAGTAACGTTTCAGTAGATTCTGAGGACCCTTCAGTAGGTTGTAAAACCCCTTTTGGGTGACAAGAGCAAGAACAAAAAGCAGATTCTGAGTTTGTCAGACACGTGTATTCGTGTTTCTCCCTGAGAACAAACAGAAGGGACAGTTCTTTTGAACTTGGGTGTGGGTTTATACAATGAGCTCATGTAGATCCAGGTGCAGCCATTAAGGAAACATTTGATACTGATAAGTTCCTTGAGCTTCAAATGCTGGTACTTGTAGAAAATGTGTTATTTAATGTAAGTGTAAATATCAGGCAAGAAAGGGCACTGCGTTTTATAGCTTGGGAAGTCATGTGCTCTCTCAAGGATAAATACAACGAACTTTGTTGTTTCATATGCTTTGCCCACAAGAAGAGGTTTTTAATGATGTAGCACCTGTGACATTATCCCACTGCTGACAGAATAATCTGAGATCCCGAGAACCCACCAAAGCCCCGCGTGAGCTGTCTCTGCCCAGGAGACACAACCCCCGGCTGTTTCTCTGCAGAACTCATCCCGGGGAGTTTCCTGCACCTTTGGGCTCTGCCTCGGAGCCCCACAGAGAAGTGTCCAATCCGTTCGGTGTGCCGGGAGGGGGACAGTGCTGGCCAGCACAGGGGGGTGGCCCTGGCGGGGACCCCGGTGGCGTCAGTGGGTACGGTCCCTGTAGGAAGGGGCTGGTGGTGGGTGAATGTGGTGAGAACCAGTCTGGGATAAGGAAATTACTTTGGTGCGGGCCAAGCAAGGTACTAGTGCGGTATGATAAGGAGGACAGACCTCCCTCTGCTTCCAAACGAATTTTTTTCAATGTTGTACAGCAGTAATTCACATTTTTAAAATGATTTCCAACTTTTAGCAGCCTCTAAAGTTGGTAAAGAATTAAGGCAGTAAAAAATCTTTGTATTTGTGTTAAGACGTTGAGGGCATCAGCACAGTTTAATGTATTTGTGGGAGGAATTAAATGACAAATACTTGCTCAACAAAACTTGTACTATCTGCAGATGTTTACCCTGTGAAGTGCAGACACAAAATCTCTTCAGATTTTAAAGGCCATGTTTTACATGTCAGTTTCTCAGTTCTTAGTATTAAAGACAGCTTCTCCTAAGTATTGCCTGAAGTTCTTAATGTTCTCGCCTTCATTGATGTTTTTAGATCCTGAAATATATTGATCATATCTCTTAAGCTCCTTTGTGCAGGACTAGAAATAAATTACCCTGGGTCAAGTTCTGTTTATACAGTGGACTGTTCTTGCAGAATTACCTTCTTGACTTAATAGCTTCCTCTTGGGTGACATTTCTGCCAGAAAGAAGACAAATTGTCTAAGGTCAGCGTGCGGATCAGCTCAGAGTGTAGGAGGAAATTGTGGCGGATCAGGTAAATTGCGGGGGGGCTGGTGGGCAGCACGCCAAGGGGCAGGGGGGGGCACAGCCCCCGACACAGCAACGCGCAGAGGGAGCCGGTGGCTCCCGAGCACCGTCCCGAGGTATTTGTGCCGTTTGGGCTGGCTTTGAGGCTGGCAAATTTGACTGTCGTGGTGATGCTGGATCAGAGCAGCATTGCTGTTTGGTGGCCCCCAGACCCAGCAATCACCCAGCCGTGAGCAAAGCAGTTGCGTTTCTCTGCGGGTGGTGTGTGGTGCACCTTCCCCACCTCATTCCCCCAGCCTTCTCCCAAATCCTTTTCTTGCCAAGAGCTGGGAGCTGGCTCCTCGAGCCGGGTCTGCTCTGGGAATTCCCAGCGGCTGCGATGTTTGTTTCGGGATGTGTGTGACATCAGGGGACAGGACTGAAGGACCTGCTGCAGATCCCATCGTTCTGCGCTTGGAGAACTTGGCGCTGTTTCATGTGTTGGTATATAAAAATATACACACCTATGTATTACAAAAAACATGTTCTATATAACAAGTTATATAGAACATACTATTTATATGTTATATAGACAATGTATTATTTGTTTATATATATGTATATATAAAAGCAAATAATTGTGAGTTGATGGAGAATGGTTCTGCTGAAGTTAGTGGCTTTATATCGTATGACATTAATGGTGAGAGACCCATGGGAGCTGCAGGCACGGATCAGGGTGGCACCAAACCCTGTGTGTTTTGCAGATGTGCTTAAAAAGCCTCCTGCCTGTCTGGTGATGTGCTCCCTTCATCCAGGGGGGCCTCTCCAGCTGCTCTCCTGCCTTGTGCTGCACCTCAGCTCTCTTTGCAGTGCCCCTCCAAAGCCCCTGCGTGGGGCAGGGGGAACCCAAAGCGCAACCGCGTCATATTTAAAATGATGGAGTTAGCTTTCCCCTTTGCAAATTCTTCTATTAATTCTGTGCTCTACACGAGAAGAAATATGAAAGTCTCCTTTTAATTAAGCTCTTTATCCTTTGAAGTGATTTTGGATTTTTTTTTCACGTTGGTGATGTAATTTATGTAAATAATCATCTATCTATGAAAGGAGTGTGTCTGTCAAAAGCTAAAATAAAAAACATCCGTCATTTTGAAGTGATTAACATTCTCCAGATGTTTAAATCATCAGATTTCAGGAGTTTCCCTTTGTTGTGATAATGATATAGTATCCAGAACAAGAATGTTTACTTTTTTCTATGGGTCAAACACAGATTTTTCACAATCCTATTAAAGCATGCAGTTTATTGTAATTGTATGTGCAGATGAAAGCCTACGCAGTTATTATTATTTCCCTTAATTGTAAACTGCTGCTGGTAATTTTACTGTAAAGCTGAAACAAAAGGAGCGTACTTGAAAGGACCACCACTGCCCACTGATGTGATCAATTTGTGGATGTCGGGGCTGCTCAGCGATGGTTATCCCTCTGCTCGGGACCGCTGACACGCCGCCACCCCGCAGCGCTCCCCCGGCCCGGGGGGGCCCGTGCTGCGGGAGATGTAGCTGATAATGTTAAGTGACAGCTCTGAAACGCTGCAGTCAGATGTGCTCAGCTCTAGGCTTCGGGGAGGAAATAAGGCGCACATTCCTCCCTAATGCCACGGGCCTCGTGGCTGATCAAGGGAGCTCTGCCCGTGCCCCGCTGGCCAGCTCGCTGCCGTAACCGGAGCCACAAAGCCTTGCTGGAGGTTGGGGGGGTTTGTGGCCAGGGAAATGGCTACACATGTACGAAATGGATCATTTCCGTGCCCTTCTGCCCTCCTTGCAGAGCGACACCCCTCCCTTCATAACGCCGGGTAAGGAAGGAGAGGGGTGGGGGGGCCTGTGTGTCCCCGTGCTGGCCGGCTGCCCCCAGAGCTGACAAGGGACACCTGGGTAAAGCCCTGCCTGGCTGCTGGGTGATGGCAATGAGCTGACGTCTTTGTTTTTAACAAAAACCTCTCCTGAAATACAAATTGGGGAAAAAAGTCCCTTCAAAAATAATAGATAGCTGTACCAAACAAATAACTGCTTTTTCTTCCCCAAGATTTCATTTGAGCTGAAACATTAACCAAACGGTTGTTTGAAATTTTTCATTTTTTTCAGTTGGTGGGAGGTTCTTGTCAAACGAATAGATCCCCCCTGCGAGGAGGTGGCCTTGGGTGACAAAGGCAGGGACTGTCTGTGACAGTCTCTGCCCCCCCAGGCCTCTCTAACACCCCTCCCTCAGCAGCCCCCACCACCTCCCCTGGGAAGAGCCACAAGCCCCTCGGAGCGATTTCTCCCTTGTCCCACCCAGAGCTGGCGTTTCCCTGGGGGCAGCCCGTGCCACCTCCCCTGCCTGCTGTGAAAAAAGTGCCTTTTCCCAAACATTATCTCATCCCTGGGCCGGCTTTGACACTGCTGGGAAGGGGGGGCTGAGAAGTGAAAGCTGTGTTTTGTGGACAACGAGAAACCAGAATTTCTCTCTGTTTCTCTCTAGGGGGCCTCTAAGATACTCTACATGATTAAGTCTCTAAAATGTTTGGTGTTTTTTTTATTTATTTTGTCTTTTTTTTATCTGGCTCCTCAGATCTGATCTTGCCTTAGGCAAGGTGATAGAGAAAATTCACCCAATTACAGCTTTTTAAAGGTCTAAGCCGTCCTGAAGTAATTTTTCTGCAGCATGTGACCTTTACAGGGTCATCAACATCCTTGCTTAGGGTGGCCAGAATAATCTATTAAGGACTTTAAGATTTATTTGCAAATAAAACAGCTTTTTCCACCCGAGACTTGTGGTGCAGCCAAAGGGGTGAGATGGTGAGGCAGGTCAGCTGAGGAGCTGGGGTGTCGGGGAGAAAAACCAGACACAGCGCGGCTCCGGGGGCTGGGAGAGGGACCGGAGGGCAGGGTGGTGGCAGGGGTCGGGGGGCAGCAGGGGCACGGGGACAGTGTGGGGAGGTGGGCATTGAGTAGGGCTCGGAGTGCTCCTCCAGAGGGATGGGGCTCTGGCCTGTCCCCTAGTGTGTCCTCTCCCCCCCCGTTCCCATCCCGTGTGGTTGGGCCACAGCCCCTTCTCCGGGGGAGACCCGGCCCTGCCACCCACCCTCCTCACCAAACAGTGGGTGCTGGCGTGGGGCTGCTTGGGTGTCAGCAGCTCATGGGGGGGGGACACCTACAAAAGGAGGTGCAGGATTGGGCTGGGAAGAAGCCCCCGTCTTGGGGCAGCCCCTGGGGTCGCGGGGCAGCCGGGGAGGACCCGCTGCTCCCAGGTGGCTCCCGAGGCCTCTCGGAGGCGCTGAGCAAAGGCTCCTGCTGGGAAACTGGGAGCCTGGGGCTCCTTCCCAACCCTGTTGTGACATTTTGGATGCTGTTGCGTTACTTTGTGTCGTGCCAAACTTGCTTGTGATTTTAATTACCTGAGACAGAAGAGATGGGCAAAGGGCAATGGTTCTGTGTCATGTTTTGCATCGTTTTGTGTCTCTTTTTTCCTCGTGCAGTTCTATTGGCCTGGCTGTACTGGATGCAGGCAGCTAGTAGTGAGCAGCCAGAGCTGGTGGTTGTTTTCCTGAGCCCCTGCCCATGGATGAGACGGCCCCTGGGGGCTCTGCCAGCAGCCCCCTGCTCTGCTCTGCTGCCCTGGGGTTTGGCTCTCCCTTCCCAGGGCTCCTTGGATCTCAGCAGCCAGGCTGGCACAGAAACCTCCCCAGGGTGGGCATGAGGAGTGGGTGAAACTCCTCACCTCTCCCAGCATCCTCCCTAGGCATCAGCGCACCTCCGAATATGTGTAATCAATTATGCAAATGCACCCCTTGCAGATGAGGGCAGCTGCTCTGAAGGGCATGTGCTACTGGGCATGTTCCTCTAAGGACAAGATGAGTGGGTAGGTGGGTTTGGCTCTTGGTGCTGGGGCCAGCAGGGAGCAAACCAGCTCTCTCGGGGGAGCTGGGTGCTGGGGCCAGTGGGGTCTCCCCGGGGGGAGCTGCGCCAGCGGTGTCTGGCATGAACCCTGTGAGTTAAAGGCAAAGCTCATCTGTCTTTGTCCCACCCTGGTGGTGTCACACAGCGGTTCTCTGCGGGTCACTCTGCGCTCTGTGCTAATTAGAAAGGTAAATAGAATCAGAGAATCCAAAGCAGGGCAGTTTTTCTGGGTCTGTATTTTGGATTTAAGTGTGGTTTGCTGATTGTGTGTAATGTCCTGCTCAGAAATGTGCTGTTTTTTACCACTGTGTACCTGGCTGCCCATTTCCGGGCTGGGGGCCTGTTTTGCCCTCTGGCAGGTTTGGGGGTCCTCGCCCACCCCTTGGAGGTGCCAAGAATATGCTGCCCTTGTGACCACAGCAGGGGCCGAGCCTGGGGGGCGACAGGGGTGGCAGGGTCCCGTGGGGCAGATGGGCTGTGCTTGGGGTGTGCAAAGGGGACAAACCCGGCGCTGCCAGGCCTTGAGGGGAAAGTGGGCGCCTGGGCCACTGATTGCTCCTACCACAGAGATGCCTTGGTGGGCCAGCTGTCCCAGTCGGGGCAGTGGTGATGCTGGTGGACCCTGGGGGCCTCTCCCACTTCCCAGGGCAGGACCTCGGGGTCCTTTCCCGCTCCCCAGGGCAGGATTCCGGTGGCAGAAACACCCAGCTCCCTGGGCGAATCCATGGACCCTCACCCACCGCCGCTCTCGGGGATGGGGGCGCGTTGCTGCTCCGCCAGAACGAGTGGTAAATGCAGGTGGAAGAAAGCAAATAACTCACGCCGTGGCATTCCGGCTTCGCTGCCATTCCCTGTGGGTCCGACTAACATGGTTTTTTCCTGGATAATGCTGAAACAGATTCTTCCCTTTTCTAAAGTAATTTCTTTTTGTGAGTCTTCCGTTACCTCATTGACATAAGTTGCTAATTGGGCTGAAACAGTTGCTGGTTGCTGAGCTAATTTTCCCTTTGATGTACTGGACCCTCCGAAATGACAGCTTTGGAAAACAAATGTCTGCAGGAGAGGCAGGGAGATGGAGGGCTGTGCCGAGGCTGCTCCGCTGCCTGCGCTGCTCCAGCGCGGGAACATTCACTGTTATTTTCACTCCTCCTGCTTTCACACGGCAGCGAGTGTGTAAAAGCCACCTTTCGGAGGCAGCGTCACGGCCCAGGGCACAGCCCAGGCTCCAGGGGGTTTGGTGACAGCTCAGTGCTAAACCACTGGTTCCAGGGATAAGCTGGTGGAAGGGTGGCTTTTTGGTTGTTTGACACAGAGTTCCTGCCCGCAGACACGCTCTGAAGCAAAACGCAGCTATTTCAGAGCAGTAGCAGTTAAATAAATAAATGTATTTGTTTTCAAGGTATTTGTGGCTTCCCACAGACAGGTGTATGTGTCCCTGAGCCCTGGGGGTTCTGTGCCACCATCTCCCCGTGCCTTTGCCCACCAGCATGGGCTGGAGGAGCCAGGGCGTCTGTGTGTCCTGGTCCCAGAGCCCCCAGCTGGGCTGCGCGCCTCTGGGGCAGGTCTGAGGAGTCACAAAATACAATATGCCAGCAAAACAGATGCCATTTCTGGAAAGATATGGTATAAGTAGAAGTTCTTGGCTTGAACCTGGTTTTCAGGCAAACAGAGCTCTGAACTCCAGCACCCAGAGACTCGTCAGGGCTTTTGGTCAACTTTGGTCCCTGGAGCGAGTGGCTCCATCTCCATTTCTCAGGGAGCTGCAGGTTTGTTGTGTGCTGCAGGGTCCGGGCTTCAGCTGCCTTCTCTCAACTTCATACTTGGAATTAAAGTTCGCACGATATTTTCACTTCCCCCCTCCCCCAAAGAAGGAGGGGGAGGTAGAAGAAAGGAAAGAGAGAGGGTAAAGAAGGAAAGGGGTGGGAAGAGAAAAGAGAAACACAAAATGCAGTTCACTTAAAAATATCTCTGCTTGATGGAGGCTAAAAGGTGGCAGCTGTGCCAAAGTAGTGGACCCTAAATCGCTGAGCAAAAGAGAGCAGGGAAAGCTCTGATTGCTCCTCGTGCAGTAGTGAATGTGTGCTCTCAGCCACAAATCAAGCAAGCTTAAAAAAAAAAAAAAAAAAAAAAGACTCAATCAAGGCAATAATGGCCCCCACTTCACAATCAGACAAGTGCTTCTACTTCAGAAATCCTACCATTTATGGCTGATTGCTAACCCTGGCCTCATTTCTAATCTAAAGGGCGAGTAATAATTTGGAAAAGGAATTATAACAACTTCCCAACCATTTGGTAAATCGTTATTATTTTAAAGGGGTGTTGGGAGGCTGTTGCTGTTTGTCAGGTATTTTTTTCCTGCTGCTGCTCTACCACTTCCACCACACTGGTTCTCACTGGTGGTGTACTGGAAGGAAAGTAACGTACAGTGGAAAATACATCAGAAAAAGCCCAGAGCGATACCGCGGTGGCGGAGCTTCGGTGTGTTCAAAGTTTATAGGCTCACGAAGGGATGGGATGGCTCTTTGTGAGGCAGCGCTGCCCAGGGCCTGCACGGGGCTGGGGGCTGTGCTGTGCGGGGACCCCAGGAGCTCCCCGCGGGTTCCCTCGGGTGGGAGACCTTCTGCCTTGGAAACTTCCCGAAGGAAGGGAAGGGGGGCTGTAGGAGCACCCTTCAGGCTGCGCAGGGGCAAGGGGCTCCCCGCAGAGGGGGTCTCTGCCCCTCCCGTGCTGAGGGGCAGCCCACCTGAGGGAAGGGAGGTTTTGCTGCCCCAACCCCACCGTCAGCAGCGTCGTGAGAGACAATGAGAGTCATTAACCCATGGGAGAGATGCAGGTTTTATTAGTCTAGAACTCTGATGTATTAATTGTATTTATTGCACTTCTTTTCCTGTCTGAGCACGCAGAACCGTGTGTTTCAGTGGTCGTGTAAATATTTATTCAAACTCCTTCTGCAGGTCTGCAGTGATTTTTCACAGGTGCGTTTTCCAGGGGGAAAGCAGTGAACGGGAGGATGCAGACGGTGTGTGCCCAGCCAGGAGGGGGGGCGGGGGGCTCTGTCTGGTCCCTTTCTTCTGAAAGACAGTGTTTAAAAGCAGATGCGACGTGACGCAGAGCGAAGGAAGGCGAAGGGGGACCCGTGTGCAGCTTCACCTGCGTTAGCTGATCCTGGTGAAAACACGAGTGTTTGGATAATAGCAGGCGTTTGTGATCAAAATACCTCGTATTGTAGTGAATCGAGGGCAAAAGGGGGTGCCGTCATTTCCCTCATGAATGAATTTTATGAAAGGGACGATCAGTATATTTTGGAGGATGGCAAAATTCCATTCCCTGGCCCGGGAGATAAATGCAGCGAGGGTTTGACGCAGCAGCGATGTGTGCCTGAGCCCCGGCCCCGTGGGGAGGGTGTCTGTCCCCGGTTACTTCAGTCCGTATTTTAAATAGGATTTGAAGAGAGACTGATTCAAAAAATTTCAATGACCCAGTGAAATCTGAGCTACTTATTGCGAGACAGAAAGTATAATGCTTCAATCAAAATAACAACTTGGAATGTGTTTTATTAAATGGAGTTCATTTAATATTACCCTGGAGTGCTGTGTATTCAAAAGCACATTGTTGAATTTGAACTTTCCTATCTAGGTAATAGGAACGGGGGGAAAGTGTTCGTTTGTAATATTGTACGGTTTGGGCCAAATTCTGATGCTGGTAGAACTAGCCGAGGCGTTCCTGCATGTATTTCCCAAAAGTGGCATCTCCCTGAGTCCTGTCGATCACTCCAAGGTGAAGGGGGTGCAGGGAAAACCCGTAGATCCCGCACAGGACTCTTCCTAAAATTGTGCCGTGTTTACGGTCCCACGGGCACTGTTTTTGGGGTGATGCCTTTGCGGTGAGAGGGAACAAAGCCGGGCTCGGGATCGGCGGAGCCGAAGCAGCCTCTGTCTGAAAGATGCCACTGACGGACAGAGAAATAAAGGAAGAAGGCAGATCACATGCCGACACTCCGGACGCATTTCACTTGTAAATATTCCTTGATATTTTTTGTCAGCAATGTTTTGCAAAAATATTTAAATTAGCAGATTATAAAAGAGCAGTACCGTCAGTTTGACATCGATACGGAATCGATCACGGACGGGGAAAACTTCTTGGAAAGTAACGGGATCTATTTACGTCTCTATTGGTGGAAAATTGGTGGCCATTCCAAGGAAAACAGGTTTTTCCAGCCCAGCTGGTTGGTATTTCAGGAGTGTAAATGACTCCTACTGTCAGCGCCCGGAATGTGTGAGACAAACCGCAAGAACTGGGGTTTCTCCTCAAAGACCGGGGTGTGACTGAAACCCGCCCGAAACCCACCGGGACCCGCAACAGCGCGACCCCGCGCCCGGCCCCGCGAGCCGAGTGCGGGGCCGTGAGCTGTTGGGCTGCTGGCATCGGAAAGGGTTTTTATTTTTTTTTTCTTTCCCCCGTCCCGCACCCGCTGCGGGAGGGACGGCGCTGTGCGGGAAGGGACGCTGTGAATTAAACTCCCCCGGAGGTGCCGCGTCCAGGGAACGGGAGCGGTGTCGGTGGAACGCACCAAAGGGAGCCTGCCGCTCGGTGCGGGTGTTGGGGCGGTGCGGCCGCTGCCCGCCCCGGTGGAGGCTCCGGCGGCGCCGGTGGAACCGTTGGCGGCGAGGGGGTCACCGACCCTTTTCCTACCAAAATGAGGGGCTCCGGGAGCGCGAGACTTGGCGTTTTCCGGAGCGGCCTTCGCATTTCCCGCACGGCGAGGGGAGAGGGGGTGGGTTATTGCTCACACTTGGTGCTGCGGAAAAACGGCAGCCCCGCACGCTGCTGCCGTGGGACGGGCTGCGGTCCCTGCCCGGCGGCACCGGCGGGGCTCCCGGGGGCGCGCACCGGGCACCGGCGGGGAGCGGAGCAGGGGAGGGGACAGGGACAGGGAGAGGGACAGGCAGGGCAGGGCTGGCAGCGCTGCGGGGCACAGACGGCGCTGCGGGGCTCCGCTTGGCGCCGGGCGCGGGTCGGGGCGAGGCGGCCGAAGGACCGGGCGAGCCCCGGCCCACGCTTGGGGGGAGGTGTGGGGGGACGGTGGCCGGGCAGCCCGGGGGTCCCCGTGGGCAGCGGGGGCTCGGGCACGGAGGCACCGGCCCCTCTGAGCGCGTTCGGCGGCTCCGGAGCTGCCCCGGTCCCGGTGCGGGTTCCGGCGAGCAGCCCCGCGCGGCACCACAAATCCAGAAAGTTTGGGAAGGTTACGGGTGACTCGAGGGACAGAACAGACATCCGCGAACACGGACATAGTGTTAAAAATGCTCCCAAATTGCACCGAGAAGGGGCTGCTGCGGGGAAAGAGCCCGCAGACACCCTTCTGCCTTCCCGCGGTGCGGGGCGGTGCGGGAGCCGGCGCTTCCGCCAGCCAGGAACAGGGATTCCACAATAAACCGTCACGTTCTCGGCTTTTAGCATTCTTCTTCAAAAATATCTGATTACAGTAGCTATAGAACTTCATTACACGAGGAAAGGAACTATGTTCGTTTTGGTAAAAATTCATTTGGTTTTGAGAAAAAATATTTCTCTTTTCATGGGCTCATGCAGAAAATGAAAACAAAATATTTCTCTTCCCAGCATAAAAATTGACCAAAATATCATATTTGCTCAGTTACTCTAAATAAACCGCATCCAGAAGGCGGAACGAAAGCTGGTGGGTAACTTCTCCGCGGAATTTGGGTGCTGTTCTGTGTTTTTATGAGAGAGCTGCAGAGGCTGCGGGTCCCGCCGCCCGCACGGCTCCAGCCACCGCAGCACTTCCCACCTCTCGCCGAGGGGGAGTTCAGCGGGCAGCTAAGGAAATTTGGGCACGTGTTTATCTACCTTTTTTTTAGGATTTTTTAGGATTTTTTTTAGGATTCAAGCCACACGGGGCCGGGGTGGCTTCGGCTGCTGGTGCCCCGGGGGTTAAGTCTCTCTCGGTGCCACTTGGCGTAAAACCCGGGGTTTGTGAAGCGAACTGTGTGTTTGAGTCACCAAACCCGCCTCCTAACGCTCCCGGGCGCGGCAGGTCGAGTGCTACAGTTATTAAAAACAACAAAAAATCAACAAAAAAGGAGAGGAGACGTTGCCGGGCTGGGGGGTGTTGTTCCGCCCCGAGCGGGGCGTTAATTGGAGGGGGCTGAGGACCCTCGGGACTGCCCGGGGAGCAGCGGCTCCGCCGCAGCGGGAGCTCGGGCTCTTGTGAGCCCGTTGTGAGCCGCTTGTGAGCCGGTTGTGAGCCCGTTGTGAGCTGATTTACCCGCCCGGGTTTCAGAGGGGGCTGCTGCTCACGGCAGATGCTCGCGACATCCGTGGTCCGGTGCCCGGACCCGTCCCGGCGAGTGACCCCGGGGCTGGAGGCGGCGCCGTCCCCCCCGAGCGGCACCCCCGGGCCGAGGGTGATTTTCCGGTGCGGGCACGGAGCGCCCCGGGTGAGAAGAGGTGATGGGGTCCTGGAGCGAAGGGACACAGCTGCCCCCCCCCCCCCCCCCCCCCCCGCCAACAACTGAGCACAAAGGGAACGAAACTAAGCTTAAACGTGCCGGTATTTCACCATCTCAACAGCAAATATGAAAATTGGGCTCAAAGACTCTTTCATTAAGAGCATTAGGTGCCCAAGCTCATTACAAGCAGTAGAAATTTGCCAATTTTAGGAAACTTGTTGCTTATCAGCCATTGTTTCTCGTGCACCCCGGGGCTACCAGGGGCTGCGGGACACCCCCCACGCTCTGCAGCCAAGCATGGCCCTAACACAGGGTCAGGGGGGCTGGAAATAGACCCCAGCTTGGCAAAACTAAGCCCAAAAGGCACTTGTGAAACGGGCTGCGGCTGGAGAAGCGTGATGGTCCCTGTGAGGGCAGCAGTGGCTGGGGCAGGGTGGCACTGGCACCCATGGCCACTGTGACCCTCTGATGCCTTCGGGGGGGTTAAGAAACTGAGAAAAACCTTGTAAAAACCGCTGAGCAGGTTCATCAGCGACGTAACCGATTCCCTGAGCTTTCACGGAGAATCACGCGACGGTTTATTTCTCTTGTTGTAGGGTCTGTGTTTCCGTAGGGGGGTCCCAGGAGTCTCCAGCCATTGGAGAGGCAGGAACAACGTAACGGGATGGCAGTCGCCTTTCTAGCTCAGACTGTCAGAAATCTCCCCGAATTTGGTGCTGTTTTTCAGAGGAACACGTCTAAGACCTTAGTCCTGTACGTGCTGTCACACGGGGGGAGGTTTGGGCCGTCACCGTAGTGCTGGGATTGAAAATAAACCGAAAACCAGAAGAAGCAGCTTCCCCAAACGGAGGTGGCTGCGGTGGCTGGTGCCCTGGGGAGCCCCGGTGTCTGTGTCCCCTCTCCTGCAGAGGCTGGAGGGTGGTGGGAGCTTCGCTCCAGCTGCAGGGTGGGCAGTGGGGCCTCCCAGCGAGCAGCTCTTCAGCATCAGGCACGAGCCCCCCAGCAGCAGACCCCACTGCCACCTTCTCGCGAGGCCGGAACCCTCTTGGCCTCCCACCTTCCCAAGCCCAGCCAGGGGCTGGGGGCTCAGCCCCCAGGACCAGGACGAAGGCACCAAACTGAAACAGTGGGTAACACAAACAAGTGGCACAAAAGGCTCAGGTTTATTTTGTTTGGCCTGTCTGTGTCTGTGCCTGGAGACACGGCCCGGCAGCTCTTTCAGAGGCCATTTAAAGCCCCCAAAATTACTTTCCCCTTTAGCTGCCACCTACTACATCAAACTTTTACAGTGGAATGAAAACGTCCCCGAGAGAGGGGCTGAGGTGAGGGAAACACCACCAGCACCCGGCCAGTGCCTTCAACGGGGAGCTGTGGCACCAAACACCCCCCTCCTGCCAGCCAGGGCCTCCTTCTGCAGTGACAGGTGGCCAAACCCCAGCATTTGCCAGTGAAATGCTTCCACAGAGACTGTGGCCAAAGGCTGCAGCAAACCAGTTACTGCTGGGGTAACTGATGGACAGAGAAAAAGATTGGGAATTCAACAGCTGTTAAAAAAAACCCAAACATTTTGTGGTTTGGTTCTCCGTGCTCCCGTGGCATTCAACCTGCCCACAATTCTGTTTAACATTTTTTTTCCCCTCTGGTCAGTGTCCATGACAGTGTTACCACTCGGAGCAGTATTCCTCTCTCTTATGAAGAGCATTACAATTATTGTTTGCCACTTGCTTTCAAATGGCTTAGTCTATATGGTGATTTCAGCAAAAATATCCAGAGTGCTTTCTGCACCATCCTCCAGCCCCAGCTCCTCACTGCGATCCTTTGGAGAGCTGTGTGCCTCTTGCTCTTCAACAGTCTTCCTCCTCCTCCTCCTCCTGCGCAGGTACACAGCAGGGCTCCCCAGCCCCTGGGGAGGGGGGTTTGCACCCAGGGCAGTTCCCAAAGCCAACTCCAAGCGCTTGTAGAACCTGGAATGAAACAAACGTGCAGTGATTATCTTTGCAGGTTTGCTCAGGATCTGCAAAACTACTCTGAGAAACTCACTTCTGTAACGTAACCAGAACCTGCCAAGAGAAGAGAATCGTTGCCAACGTTGAAATGTTCAAGCCAATACTGGAAGAAAAAGGTGCAGTGTCCCCGTGTGTGCCATGTCACTGCTCCCTGCAGCGTGCCCGTGGCAGATGTCCCCACGTGCCACTAGGGCCCTGCTAAACCCACAGAATCCATGACGTGGCCTCAGGTTAACCAGCTGCTGGATGGCACCACTAATGGTCAGCTGGAGACTGCTGCCAGCAGGTACCTTTGACAAGAACCACAGGGATCTCCAGGGACACAGGGAATGAACAGTGAGTCCACCAGCATCTCTCCAGAGACCTTCAGGCCCTCATGCTCCATCTCTTCTGCCAGACTCAGCTGGAGACAAACGTAAACTCCCAAAGTGTCTGTAACCTGCCACCGCCCCAGAAATCACCAGTTTTGGGAACTCTACCAAGCACTCAGTGGATTAAAGCCATCTGAGCACTCCTGAAATGGCTACTGCCTTGGAGTAACAAATGCTGTGATCGTTACACAGAGAATCTGAAACGCTGCTCAGCAACAAAGACACCCCAAAACCTCATGTTGCTTAAACAATGTATAGTCCTCAAAGTGAAGGACTCTTACAAACCTGTCAATCCTCCTCATGTTTTCTTCCATTTTCTGATTGGCTACATGTATCAGAAACTCAATATATTCTTCGGAGACCATCAGTTTCCCCTTGTGGCTCAACGGCACCTCTAAGCACTGAGTGCTCCGGACAGCCTAAAACACACACAGAAGGATGTGCCCACAATAACTTTTTTTTAATTTTAATTTTATGAGGTTTATCTATATAATATGGGGAGTTTCGTAGAGGAAAAGAAACACTTATCCACACAGTTGGTTAGTTTGCTGTCAGCTAAACCAGAAATAAGCTCCAGCATGCCCTGTGACAGCTGCCCATCACTTTACAATTCAGATCTTGGCTTAGCAATACGATTTTGTTACATTCCTTGCAGGTGAGTAGAAAAATCCTTACCATCATAATTTTTCCTCCTCTGCCCACCGAAATACCAGAGTTCCTGAAGCCAGAGTCGATGGCCACTGAGTGCTGCAGAACAAATAAATGCCTTCTGCAGGTCTCACACACCTTCACAGGCACAAACAACGATGGACGGGTGGCAATCCAGTTTATAAATGCAGCTTTGCAGAAAGAAGTTCAAAACCATCTCCCCCAATTAATGCAGTAAGAGTCACAGTGAAGTGTTTTTAAGATCAAACTCATATAGTATCCCAAATTGTGGTTAGTTCTCAAAGACCCATGTTCAGTACTGATTGTCTCCCCTCGATTCGTTAGCGTGGAGGGTGTGTTAGTGCCTCGGGGCACTGCCTGCTGCACAGCTGGGAACCCCGCAGACAGCCCCGCAACACCTCAGAGCTCAAAGGCAGCAGTGCTATAAGAGAAACTCATCAACGCTCCTCTACCTTAATGAGGGAACAAGCCCATCAGGCATCACTCTGTGGAGTCGCTCGGAAAAGTGGCAGGCAAAGGGACAACTCAGGTGCAACACTGGAGCCAAGCAGCCCAGCTGGCAGCAAGGCACACTGAGCCCGTTGCTCTCAGCCAGCCAGAGAAACCCACCCCCCTGGGAAAACCCCCCACTAGGCTTCAGCTCGGACACCCAATTGGAGTTGAGTAATTTTGGTTTTCAAAAACTACAGCGAAATCTCTACTAAGTGTAAAGTTGTGTTTTCTTCATCAGCTTACTTTTACTACCCCGGTTATTAAACAAGCAGCACACCTGGGACTGCTCCTAAGAGCCAAAGCTCACTCAGGAGCAGGACTTTTCCAGCAAGGAATATCAGGGGACAACAATGTGACATTGTTGGTTGATGTAATTTTACCAGAAGCTGTGCGTCTTGCAGCTCTTGACACAGCACATGAAGAACAAAGGGTTCAAACTTGAGTACAATGTCACCAGTGGCTTTCTCCAGTGCTGTCATCTGGAAAATACACCAAAATATTTACATTAATACTGCAAGTGTGTACTGTTTCTATGAGGAAAAGAAAAAAAAAAGAAAGGAAAAAAAGAAAATAATAGCTCATGTGTGAAACAGGCATTCAAATGCAGCAAATGAGTTCCCAGCATCAGGTTTGTTCAGCTGCTTTTAATTTTTTACTGCTCATAATACATAGAAATTCCATGGATTTCCACCACTCTGTCTGCTGAACTGATTAGGTTTGATAGAAATTCATTGCAAGGCAGACTTGAAAACCTTGTAAAAGCTTGTTCCCTGTTTATTTCTTGTACATTCAACTGAATTAATACAGTCAGTACAGCGGGGAGGAGGAGTGTGTTCCTGCAATCAGACGAAACCTGACACTGCTTTTTCAGTTATTTTTTTTTTAACTGTTCTTTAAAAATCAAAGACATTTAGTTTCTGAAGTACATCCCTCAGCTTCAGAAAACTTTCTGGGGTTCAGCAGGTTAAATTCATGGCCTAACATACTTGATCCCATGTTAATCTTAATTTAAAATAACGCATAGCCTACTGTGTAAGAGTTATAAAGATAGAAAAATGCAGAGGTTGAAATTAGAGACAAGACCCACAAGACAAGGAAAAAAAAAAGAATTATTATTAGTAAGTAAGAAGTAATTATAAAATTCAAGAAATCCCCTTCAGGCCCCTCAGTTGTGCTGGCAGACCAAGGTGTGAGTGTAATTCCTCCTGGTCAGTGAGTGGGAGGAAGGTACGTGACGTTCCGCGAGGCTTTGCCGTTACGGTTTCTCTTCCGTGCTCTCTTTATGCAGGGAGATCCTACAGGCTCTATCACTTCCCTCCATTCAGAAACCTCACTTTGAGGCAGTTCTATCACTTACTTCACTGTATTATTATTTAATTATCAGCGCTATTTGCCCTCGCTTCTTGTTTGCTGTCACTTGCTTAATTCATAGAACTACAAATTTGCCACGTTGAGAAATTTTAGCTGTTTGCCCATACTTTTCTGTCCTGTCTAGCCCTTCTCCCTTTCCTGTAAAATTAAAATATTCAATAACATCTTCAGGAAATAATCAAATTTGTATGCTTTTTAAAGACATGATGGCATAAAAGCAAACTGCTGAAGTAACACTCTTTCTCCTTTCCTTTAAACGTATTTATGCAGCGTCTCCCCCATAAACATTCTTATTTTAAGTTGAAAGCAGGTCTTTCTGAACGGCTAAGGTTTTTTAAAAAATGCCCACGTCACCACAGCTGTGCTGGAGCTGGTGAGAAACAGAAAGGGCCGCTGTTGCAGAATGTGGCCTTGTCCAGAAATACCCGTGGCCAGGGGGGCTGGATCAGAGCTGGGTTACGTGGGGCTGTGCACAAACACCCAAAATAACTCATTTAGGGTTTGCTGGGTGCCGTCCCTGCGCTGTGCTGCCACGGACCCCGTGCAGCCAGGGCTCCCCGTGAGTGCCCACAGCCCCCCCAAAGGCAAGTCCTTCAGCAAAGGCTCCAGAGATGGTGGCTTCCAGCCAGGACACGAGTGGCTTAGAAAGTCCCAGAGACCGAAATGGTCTCTGCAGTGAGCACTGCCCCAAGCCTGCCCTACAGCACTTCTTTCCTCAAGAGCTGATTAGTGGAACACAATACCTTCAGTAAAGGGTTTTTTTTATTATCTTGCTGCATCCAAATCATTAATTTCCTGTAGGTTCAATTTAATAGGGCAATACTGAAAGTAATTTTCTATTAAGTCTACAAAGTCTGAGGCCCTGATTTGCTCCCAGTGAAGCTGCTGGGAATAGGATCGGGCCCCTCATCTCTAATGAGTGAGTCTCTAATTGCTGCTGTGAAATGATGGAAAGTACCTGGCGGTGATGTGTAAAAAAGCGCACACAAAATTCCAGTTTTATGCTACTGTGTAATTGTGAGATAATATTTATGTTGCATAAATAACCTTACAAAGAGGTACTTTGTAATACCTGATGCTTTTTCTCTAAGCATTGGGAGGATAAAGGGATAAAAATAAATTACAAACCAAATACCCCACGTTTGTACAGTTGAGGATAATAATGCAGTGAGCTCAAATGATCTGACAGCCAAGGGGCACAGCTCCCAAGATCCCCACGTCCCTTCTCCTTTCCCAAATACCACACCAGCGAAGCTTTGCCAAATAGTAGAGTATACTAATTTTAAAATTAATCAAAGACATTTTTCTTACACTTGCAATTCACACAATTTAAAGAAATCCTGTCTGCCTGCTAAAGGGAACAGGAAAGATCAGAGTATTTCTTCTCAGCAACAAGCTACTGCGTCCTACTCAGCCCCAAGCTTGCTGGTGCAAATTTCAGCAGGCTGCTTTGCTAGAACAAACACTAATGGGGACAAATATTTTGGAGATTTTTTTTTGTGTGGGAGTGAGAGTATTTGCATATGGTGAAGTCAGCTACAAATCCAGTGAGAGAATTTTTGTCCTGTAACCACTTCTTGTTCAGGACAGACAAAGCAGAGATGTGTGCAGAGAGCAGACTACTTTGAAAGAACTGTACTACATGTGTATATATATATAAATTTCAGAGGATTTTAAGATATTAAATTAAAAATGCAGTGTAAGACATTCACTAGTTACACTAGTCTCAGGTATCTGTAAATGAAAGGTGTCTGTTAATGTCAGCGCAGCAAGCTGGGCTCAAGACAGTTTTAACTGGAATTATTGAAGTTTCCTATTAGCCACATTTAAACTATGCAGAGATTTTGTCATGAGGATTAAAAGCATTCTTTTCAAAATCGGTTTTAAGAGTTTATTAAGTAGAATACACAAAGTTTATTTTGAGCTCGGTGTCAGTTTATCTCAGTAATAGGAATAAAGAAAAAATAATAAATTTCGTTTTAACTGTCAGTTCAGTTTTAACCGTCTTGAGACAGATCTTACTTATAAAAGGAAGGTGCCCACTGCAGGCTTACCTCAGCACATTTACAGTTAATGGAAACAGATTAATATGTTTTGGTCACTTCTGGAATTGCTGACCAAACCAACAAAGCCAGAACAGCCAGCGCTTACGGAGCAGGTAAGGAGGACAACACAAAATATTTGTTAATCCCCACCGAATCATCCTGAAAGAGGTGTTGCAGTTACTGCACTAACGCCTGCCTGGGGGCCCAGCTGCTAGGGAATGAGGGGGATGAGGGGGCTGAAGGCTGCGTTGTCTGGCAGGAACGGTGCTGCTGCCTGTCCCAGAGCTGCTCCCGGGGAATCGCCTGCTTCGCGCAGGGAATAGAGGGCATTCAGTAACCCAGCCCAGCCTGCCATCGGCAGCACCCTCCCCAGCCCCGACACCGCCCTACGAAATGAAACTTATTCTACTTTTGGCCCGGAAGGCTTTTCAATCTAGTGCTAGTTGGTACCTTGCTGGCAGCCCAACAAGCGGGGAACAGAGAGAGCACATGAGAAGCCGCACAAGTGAAAAATACATTGTTATGCTAACAGTAACCTTTAAGGAAGAGAAAGATCACATCACCTGCTTAGAAAAGCATTATTATTCCTGCTTATTCTGAATAAGGGTTTGAAAAATAATAATCACTGCATGTTAGATTTTTCAGATATCGCTTTTGAAAGCTTTCTGCTGTAGAAGCAATAATAATTATTGACTTCTTGTCAAAGGGTTGTGAAGTGGAGATTACGTGCCTCCAGACAGTAAGGAATTATTGAAGTTTCGTATTAGCCGCATTTAAACTATGCAGACATTTTGTCATGAGGATTAAAAGCATTCTCTCCAAAATCGGTTTTAAGAGTTTATTAAGTAGAATACACAAAGTTTATTTTGAGCTCAGTGTCAGTTCATCTCAGTAATAGGAATAAAGAAAAAAATAATAAATTTCGTTCTATTTTACGTGATTCCCATGACATCAGGCACATTATAGCAAACAAATAGAAAAGATGTCCCATATTGTCTTCTTACCACATCGCCTTTAGCGCACAACTCGTGCGTTACCATGAGCCACGTGCAGTTTTTCTTCGGGATCCCCCCGCTGTTTATATCCTAGCAACGAAGAGACAGGGTTAAACCTGCGGATGGTGGATTTTGGCGTTGTATATTAAAAAAAAAACCCAAACAATAGTCCCGCCTCGGGCCCGGCCCACTCCGGAAGCGGGCCCTCCCTCACCGCGGGGGGGGAGCCCTGCAAGAGGACCAGGCGGCCGGAGCAGGAGCTGGTGGTGCAGAAGCGGGGCCGCCCGTTCAACAGCTGCACGATGCCGGCCGCCCTTTCGTCCAGGCCGCCTTTCCTGCTGCCGTCCGCCCGCCCCAGGCACTGGGCCTTGCGCTGGGGAAACGCCGCCATCTTGGGAGGGAGGGGAACAGCGAGGGTGACGGCGGCCCGCAAGGGACAAACCTCCTCGAGCGAGAGGGGCGGGGATAGCCGGGGCGGGGCGGGGATAGCCGGGGGCGTGGCGTGGCGATGCATGTCGCCCCGCCCCGACTGTCCCCGGCCTGGAGGCGGGACTTATCGCGCCCGGGGCGGTGATTGGCTGTGAGGGGCGAGGCAGGGGCGTGGCTGGCGCTGAGGTCCGGTTAGTCTCCGCTCTGCCGCCGCCCGTCCCTCCTGAGGAGCCGGTGAGACTCCCCTAAGCCTCTCGTATCCCTTCTCCTCGGGCCGCTTCAGTCCTCCGGGCGCTTGTCGGGAGTCCCGTCGGTTCTGCCTCGCTCAGCCCCCGCTGGCCGCGGCCTTCCCGGCCCGCTCCCACCGCTCGGCCTGGCCGCCGCCGCCCGGTGAGGCTGGTCCAGGGCTGGGCCCGCTCTCTTGGGGCTCCGCTCCCCTTGCCCCGCTGCCACCGGGGCGCTGGGGAGCCGCCTGAGCCCGCCGGATACCGGGGCTGAGTCCGGTCCCCCGGGACGGGCCCGTCCCTCCTCGGCCTCCTCCTGCGGAGCCGCTCGCGCAAACCTCCGGGTGCGGGTTTTTTCCGCGCAGAACAGAAGCCGCCTTTTAATTTGGTGTATTACCGCGGCGCGCGAGAGTGACCTGGGCTTCGTAAACGCGCAGTTTGGGTTTTTGCCGTGTCCCGGGAAGGTGTCGGTGTGTGTCCCCGAGACTGGCACCCCTCCTGACTCGGACGGGCAGCTGAAGCCGTGACCCCTTCCAGGCTCTATCAGTCAGGAGAAAAAAAATAGCGATTAAGCCGGGTACCTTTAAAAGGTGTAAGGGTCTTTGGGGAAAAAGCCCACTTCTGGCTACACCCCCGAAGCTCTTTCGGTGGAGCTGGGCAAAAGTGAGACCTCTCAGTGTCTTTAGGGTTCCCGTCTGCCCGTTTGCTGCCGGGGCTTATTTGCTGCATAAATAAATAAAAGCAAAGCTCCGCTGTCCGAACACACTGGATCCCTGCAAGAATTGTGTGTAGCTTTTCCTGTGGCGGGAGTGACTTTCTTGTGGTTTTGTTGGAAACGCCTTACAAGTGGGAGCAGTTGGACCAGTGTTGGTGTTGGTGAGTTGCTGGGGGGTCTCCTGCTGCTGCAGGAGGGGCTGTGCCACACGCAGCCGCTGCGGCGGGATCCAGCGGGAATTAAGGGCTGGAATCTTGAACCTCTGCACTTCCGTTCCCCCTGGCTTGTTCTGGAGTCCTGTGATACCCTCTGGTTTTGATAGCCCTGAGTGGCTCTGTGTTGCCTTTTTTTTGCATGCAGGTTTAGGAGCAGGCAGGGGCAGTGACTGGGCTGGGTATCCCCCTGCATTTCCCAGCCAATGTACCACAGGCTGTTTTGCCAGAACGCAAAAGTAAATTGTCAGTGTTTTTCCCCAGAGTGCTGTACGTCCCTGCATACATCATAGCATGCAACATTCACAGGAGCTGCTAGAGAAATACTTCTGCGAATAAATTATTTGGATGTTATTCTCTTAATACCCATAATATCCTGCAAATGGTAGGGTTAATTGCTTTTTGCAAAATTTGGGCAAAAACCCTCAAAACACCCTTCTCCCCTCCCAATTTAGATCAGGAATGAGGTGCTATTTAATCAGTTGCTTGACAGGTGGTTGTTTGATGTCTGTATTTTGAAGATGCAAAATAAATTATGAAGGCAATACAATATTGTTGGGGTTTTTTTCCCCCTAGATATTCTGATCACCATGGCAGCCACAAGAAATGTGATGAGAGCTGTCAGAGTCTTTGAATTTGGTGGCCCTGAAGTGCTTAAACTCCAGTCTGACGTCTCAATTCCTCATCCAGAAGAAGGTCAGGTACGTATGAGTTCTGGGAACTGGAATAATGATACTAGGTGATAATAGGTGCACTCAGAACAGAATGATGAATACAAACCAAAACTTATCATCTTGAATTACTTCGTTTTTGATTAGTGTATTCATTACCTTTAACAAACATGGGTTTTTCACTGTTTTGTGGGCTATGTATTCCATATAAGGGATTTCCTGAAAATACTTCCGTTCAACACTGATTTTTTTTTGCTGACTTTAAGAATTTAGTTAAAATGCCATGACACTGTGAATTCAAGTTCTAAATCTTTCTAGCTATTGCTAAAGAAGCATCTTCTCTTTTAGGTGTTAATTAAGGTCCATGCCTGTGGGGTGAATCCTGTGGAGACCTATATCCGTTCTGGGAATTACGCTAGGAGACCAGCCTTGCCCTACACTCCTGGCTCGGACGTGGCTGGGGTGGTAGAGGGGGTTGGGGAAGGGGTGACTGCGTTCCAGGTATTGATTTGTTGGGGTTACATTCACTGTGGTTTATTGTATCTCTTTGTGCAATTGCTGAATTACTGTTCCTGGGTTTAGTGCTTACAATGTAATTGTGTAATCTCTTTGGGGGGGAAGCCCCCAGCAGGATCACATTGCCCCCCCAGTCTGTGCTGGGTTAAGGGTTAACCCTCCAAGGGCTGAGGGGGCTCAGAAGAAGTGCTTCAGTTTCTCTGCTTAAAGCGATGACATCAGGTGCCCAGAAGTTGTGGTTCAGGACTATTGTTAAGGCATTGCAGAAATACCTGAAATTGGATGATCCTGTCTGAGGTAGTAATTTCACACAGAACTGAAAAAATTTCTGTAAACTTTTTTTGGGAAATGAAAATAGTTTTTATGTTACTGACTTGTAAGACCGCATAAATCACATATTTGTCATTAAAACTGTTCAAATAGACTTTATTACTCCTGTCTAGTAATTTTACTTAGGTGTTCTCAGGAGGAAAGTCTTTGGACAGGAGAAGGTTAAAAAGTTTGCTAAAATATATCTATGAAATTTATTTGATTTTTTTTTTTTTTAATCTAGTCTCCCATTCATGTCACTGGACTGCTGGTCTTGGACAAATGTAAAAAATGTTTCCTGGCTTGAAATTTATGTAACTGTTGTGGGAGAGACAAAAGCCCAAAGTGCAGGCAGTAGAAGCAGCAGAGCCGGGTGGCACCGTGCCTCTGGGCATCCCCTGCTGGAGAGCAGAGCCCTATTTACACACCTCAGGGCATCTCCTTTCCACCTTTGAACAAAAGCAATTGAGAAATGTTTCTTTTGGGTTTGTAAAAGCTTTTGAGGCTTCGCATTTGGAATCTGTAGATGGAATTCTTCAGTGTTCAGGTTCATTAAGGTTAATGAAGGTTTGTGTGTTATGCTGGAGAGCGGGGTTATAGTTATGACACTTAAATCTAAGTATATGAAATTGTATGGTTTGTGTTGCATTGTTTGAATGTATTGGCATTTATAAAAGTCTTCTCAGTGATAAATATAACTGGAGATCTGTTAGAGACAGCCTAAACCCTGTGAAGAGATTCTTAATGTATATTCAGGATAAAATAAGGGAGATGATTAGTTTCTCTGTTTTCTTTCCCTCCTTTCTAGAAAGGTGACAGGGTTTTTACCACTGCCACAGTCTCTGGAGGATACGCAGATTATGCAGTTGCTGCTGCCAATAGAGTCTTCCCGCTGTCAGATAAACTGGACTTCAGGCAGGGAGCAGCCATCGGAGTACCCTACTTCACTGCCTACCGTGCCCTTTTCCAAAAGTAAGGGGACAAATCTAAGTTTGTGCATTTTCCTTTTGAATATTTAAAATTTTGAAGCTCACGTTTTCATTGTCCTGTAAAATGGGGGATTCTGGCATTTTAAAAATTCCATGTCAGCCGAGCGAGGGCTCAGGGCTGGGAATCTGGTGTTGTTTGGCAGAGGAAATGATGAAATCTGGTGTTGTTTGGCAGAGGAAATGATGAGAGCCCTTGTGCTTTATTTTAAGACCTGTGACTGGTGAAGATCTTGAACTGAGATTCCGTGCCAGACCGTTCCCGTTGAGATAGTTGCACATTACTAAAATTCATAAATGATACGGTTTATTTTGCCTCCTGATTATACCTGTTTAGCCATAAATTGGCAATACTACTGTGTGAAAGATGAGGTTTTATGCCAGTGTATGCCCCCTGATGCTTTGTGATTAAGGCTGTGGTGCCAGTGGTGTGTGTGTTTCCGTGCAGGGGCCGTGCCAAAGCCGGGGAGAGCGTGCTCGTGCATGGGGCCAGTGGGGGAGTAAGTATTTTGAGAAGGCAAGTGATGAGAAATGCTCACTTCTGTCCTTGGGTCTGCTTTAGTCTGTCATGTGATTTATGATCACGTTTGCATCAACAACCGGATTAACAAAATTAACGAAAGTTTATTTTGGAGACTTTAGGATACTCTTTGCAGTAACAGGGTTTGCTCTAAGCAAATAATGCCGGAACCTCAGGAGTGTCTGTGTAAGGCCCCTCCTGCAGAGGGTCCCTGAGTCAACACCCTCTGCAGTTGGAAGTTGGTGCCCAAGCTTTATAACTTCCTGAGATAAAACTAATAGCAGAAAGATGCAATTTAAAAATATGTACAAGTTGTTCTCAGCTGCTGCAGAGTAACTGCATTTCGTCGTGCTGGGGTCTACACATGCATGGCTGAATGCTCTCTGAAACTGAAAGTATAGTTTTCTTTCCTTTTACTTTAGCTCTCTCTCACACAACATTCTAGTTTAATTTATCCCCCAGACTCTGCACTTTGCTGCCCAGCTTCTGCTGAGGCACTGAACTGCTGCTACCAACGGGCAGTGTCCTTCACTGTTTGGTGGGGAGCAGAAAGGTGACTATGGTGTCCCCCAGGAGGAGGAATTCACATTTCATTCTGAGATACTCAATCGTTGCAGAATCATTTTTTTTTTTCTCCTTAAACTAAATGCAGTGTTTCTGTTCTTAACTTTGTGTTTCCTGAGAAGCCATATTGCCTTTGGTTTGCAGAAGCACACCATGCAAACCTGGTGCTCTGTGGGCTCGTAACCTTTGCTGCAGGAGCCCTTGTACAGGCCATGGGACACGTATGGGTAAGAGGAGGGGAATTTCCTTGGCTTTGTGTCAAATATATATGGCCTCACTTTCACAGACAGTTAACATTCTATGTGGATTTATCTCAAATGCTGAGAGCTATTAAAAAAAGCATAAAACTTTACTATGCCTCTAAATCTATTTTCTTTTTTAAAGACTATTTGGCTTTCTTTAAGGTTTAAATTACTTATGGCAAAAAAAAAAAAATTACCAGGCCAGCTTTGAAAATAGGTAAGTTCTAAGTTGCTTGTAGCATATATAAAGCTCAAAATGCTAAGAAAGAAAGAGAAAAAAGATTTTATTTTTTTTTTCCCCATCCCAGGTGGGAATAGCAACATGTCAGATTGCCAGAGCTTATGGCTTAAAGGTTCTGGGTACTGCAGGAACCAAGGAAGGCATGAACATGGTTCTGAGAAATGGTGCTCACCAAGCATTTAATCACAGGGAAGCTAATTACATTGATAAAATTAAGGTAAGCACATGTATCTGGGCTACTTGATGTAGTACATATTTTTCTTACCGAATGCAAACAGTTGTTTGCAGAGGTTTTCTATAGCAGATTTCTGAAGGAGCAATAGTGTACTGCATTTTTCATTTCCACACAGAGAAAAACTTTTCCAGGCTGGAGAAACTGAGCTTTCACAGGCAACAACATTTAGAGCCTCTTGCATCCCAGCAAGTTCCAATATAGTAGCATATTGCAATTCAGCATGTCAAATATGCTAAACAATAAACTGTAAATTGTGTGTTATCTGCAGCATATGGATAAAGAGTGGCAGCCAGTCACTAATTGGAGCTAAATAAAGTGTTCTGTGCTGTACAGGAGTACACGGGGATGGAAGGAGTGGATATAATAATAGAGATGCTCTCTAATGTCAACCTTGCTGCTGACCTGCAGCTGCTCTCCTGTGCGGGAAGGGTGATGGTGAGTGGGTTTTCTCACGGGCTTCGGTGGCTGCATTTGGCAATGCCGTTCAGTTACTACTTAATTGTCTCTCGCCTCGTTTGTGCCAGGTCGTGGGCAGTAGAGGTCCCATCGAGATAAATCCAAGGGACACTATGAGTAAAGAATCCAGCATAATTGGAGTCAGTCTGTTTCTTGCAACGGAAGTGAGAAAGATTTTTATTTTAAAGAATGTTTTGTTGGCTTATTCCAACACCTCTCTATTCCAGTTAAAATTGCTTGTAAGGATGAAAGCACGGTTTCACTGTAACTGCCTTGTTTGTTCACTCCTTTACATTGTGATTTGATCTCAGAACATCATAAAATATTTCTGGATTGTGGAGGTTTAACACTTGCATAATACTTTTCTAAAATGTAGAGACCCTGTGGTAAGTGCTGTCTCTGTCCCATGCAGGAGGAGAGGCAGGAGTGTGCAGCAGCGCTGCTGGATGGGGTGGAAGCTGGCTGGCTGAAGCCCACCGTGGGCTCGGAGTACCCCCTGGAGAAGGTCCTTCAGGCTCACGAGGACATTATTCACTGCACTGGTGCTCGGGGAAAGATGGTGCTCCTGCCGTAGCCCCCTTGCCCACTTATTTTGTAACCTTTGCTTACGAGATCCGTGGAACGTATCTTATAAAACATACTTTTGATCAGGTTGGACAGTAGCAGCAAATGCTAACCCACATTAATTAATTACATTAATTAATTCAGAATGTATTTTCTTTTTGTAATGAGCAGAGTATACTTTGGGTATACTTTAAGGTAGTTTTTGAGGCTTTTTTGGCTGGCGTGGGAGTAATAACCTTTCTGTGCTGCGTGGGGCTTGGCGCAGGGGCAGCGATACCCGGGGCAGAGCTGGCAGCCTGAGAGTGTGTGTAACGGGGGTTCTGGGCATGTTCATCTCTTGTCATGTAATTGCCTTGGAATAAAAGCTTTTACTGCCAAACTAGTTCACTTTCCAGCTCCAGAGATGGCCAAAGAATCCCTTGAACGTCGAGAGTGTGGAAGCAGAGGTTTTGTTTCGCTGTGCCTAACTCAGTGTTTGAGGGGAGAGTTTCCCAGTTAATTCAAATGGACTGTACCTCTAAGGCTGGGCGCTGGTATTTCACTGAATTTCACTGAATTCTCCAGCTGGTATCTACTGGAGAATTCAACTATTCAACTGGTATCTGCTGCTTTGTGCCGTTCCATGTCCAGAGGCAGCTGGTTCCTCAGGTGGGTGTCTCCTTAGTGAGGGTTTTGCTTCTTCCTGGGACCTTTCTTAAAGGTGCAGTCACTGAGCCCCGGGCAAGGAGGGGATGGGGGGAGACTGAGAAGTCACATTAGTTCAGAAATGAATGTGTGCACGTTACTGATTTGTTCCGAACACAATCCAATTAAGGAAGGGCACTTTCTTTCATATGTTGACAGTTTTTACACTCAAAAATATTATTTGGTATATTAAAGGCACTCCCTTTTAATGATACAATTCTCTAATGAGCAGTGAAGTGCATCACTTGCAGAAGAGTTTTTTTGCCTTCAGGGATGAGCTTTTCTGTCCCTTTGAGGAAAAGTGAGTTCTTACTGAAGAGAAGATTTTTAGAAGTATTTTTGCATGTGAAGGTTATTTGCTTTTTAATGTTTGGTCAGCTCCATCTTCCAAAGCAGGCAGACCAGAGTACAGCTGCTTCTGCGCTGATGGAAAGCTGAGGTCGTGCTGCTGCTACACCCTGTCATTTCATTAATTCCGGTTCTTGGAAACCTTAAATCCATTCCATTGAAGGGGTTGGAAAGTGCCTTGGAAAGCAGATGCTGGGGAAGAGAAGGGCCGGGTGGACTTGACTGTGGTGACCATTAACAGGGTCCCTGCCTGCTTGTCCCCCCAGCATGGAGGACCCTTCATCCCCAGGCTGGGCAGATGTTTCCCCTCCTTGTCCCCTGGCACGGAGGACCTTTCATACCCAGGCTGTGTGGGCTTCCCCACGGAGAGGAGCTGGGTTCCTTCTGCGTTGCATTTTCTGTAGGAGCAGGGAGTTGCACTTCTCCTTCTTCTGGAATTTGGTGGTTTAGGAATGGCTGAGCTGGAGTAAGTGCTGTGGGTAGGTGACAGGTGACATGAAGGGAACCTGCAATTCCACCTGATAACGCTGTTAGAGAAAGTAAAACATCTCTTAAGGTACTAAATAGCTGGTTTAGAGTAACAGTTAATGATGGATATGATTATGGAGATGATGTGGATATAAAAGGTATGCCTTTTCTTTATACATTGTATATAGCTTTTAAAATATTTAATTCTTTTTAATGTGGCCTGTGGTCAGAGGCTCAAGACTTACAGCGAGGTCTGGGGCTGAGGGCAGTCTCTGCTCTGCGTGTGGGCGCTGCGCAGGGCGTGTGACGGGGCTTCTCACCAGAAGATGTCAGAGGAGTTGTTTCCATCACACTGTGGGCTTCTCTCTGCAGAGGGAGCCCAGCAGCACAGGACAGCCCTGCTCACGCTGCTGGGTGGAGGAATGCAATAGAACATCAACTTCTTTTGAGCATTTCTGATGTATCGTGCAAATGGAAGGGGCTGTTTTAATTTTGGAAAAAAATGGTGTGAATAAAGATAATGACACGGCACTGGATGTGTGCAGGATGTGTGCCACGAGCGAGGAACCCGTCGTGGGCACCCGTGGGTGCTTTTGGGAGGAGATGTGCATCTGAGGGCCGGTGGTGCTGCTGGGGTTGCCGCAGAAGCAGGACTGGGCTGGAGCTGTAGCCATATGAGATCCCTCACTGCTTGGCGCTGGAGCTGGCCATGGGTTTGCCCACAGCTCTGTTACAGTAGTGCCAGCCTTGGGTATTAGTGCCAACCCACCTCGGGAAGACGTTGAGATGCTCTCGACTGCCTGGGCTGTGTTCTCTGCCAGGGACACGGATGGCCAGGGGAGGGAGAAGTGTCTCTACTGGGTACTTTCTGCAGCTGAATTGCCCGGAGCTGTTATTTGTCCCGTTTCTGGCCAATTCAGGTGTGTTTGGTCTGTGCAGCCACCGACCAGAGACTGACTTCCCTGAGAGGCCTTGGCTCCCCTCTCCTTTTGGGAGATGCCATCCCTGTGGCAGAGCAGAGCGGGGTGATCACTGGTGGGTGGGGGAGCCCTGTCATGATGTTGGGGTTTGGGTAACTTGTCCCGGTTTGATCAGAGTGGGGTCTGAAGCAGCTGTTCTGGTGGCAGCCTGGGTGGTGGGATAGGTCGTGTGGGCTCTGGGGCTGGTGTGCAGGCGAGGTTTGGGGTTCTTTGGGGGGGTGTGAGCACGGGCCAGGGGCTGGATACGGCTCCTGCTCCCAGAGGGAAATCTCATAAATGCTGCCTATGCTTTCTAGATGTTCAAGGTGTCCCCTCTCTGTTGTAATTACGTGCTCCTGTTTGTATTCCTGGCTTCTTTGTGTGCCACAATAAATTAGTGAGACTTTAATTACAGGGTCGGGAAGATAAAAAAATCAAGAGGATATTGGTGTTTGTCATAGCTGCTTCCTTCACCAAAGACAATTCCACGCCAAGGGTGGGTAGATCACGAGGATGGTGTGAGTCCTTCAGCACTTTGGATCAACCCTGTCAGGGGGGATGGCTGTCCCTGCCCTGGGCCACCCTGGGGACCTGCGCCCCGTTGGGGTGCACCCTGGGCCCCCAGAGCCTCCCTGTGGGTTTGTGCTTCAGCTGGAACCACCAGAGGGGAACGAGAGGAGCGTGGAAGGGGGATTACATCTGCACTGGGGTCCAGGGAGGGATGATGGAAACGTGCGCTTTGGGGCTTTCCCCTCACTTGTGCTGAGGGGGGGGACGGGAGGGGAGGGGGGATGGATGGATGGAGTGACCCCGCAGCCCTCGCCTCCCGCGGGGTTTCAGCCTTCGGAGCTCTGTGCTCCACCAAAACGCCTTCTCCCCCCTCTCCCGTCCCCAAAGCCCGGCGTCACCGCGGGGCTGGGCGCCCACCCGCCCGTGCCGCTGCGGGGCCGGGGGCTGCGGTGGGCGGCCGGGACGGGCCGAGGGAGGCGCCGGGGCCCGGGCAGGTGGCGATGCGGAGCTGGAGGAGCGGCGGCGCCGGTGCGGTGGATGCGGCCGCTGGAGGCGGGGAGGGGCCCCGCTGTGTCCTAGCGACGCCCGGGGACGCGGCGTTACCGCCGGGCCCCGCAACGGCCGCCATGAGCGGCCCGCAGCTCGGGTGAGTGGGGCCGGGGCGGGGGGACGCGGGGCAAGGGCGAGTCCTGCGCCCCGTTGCCCCCCGCCATCCCGGCGGGAGGGGCGCGGGGGGGTGCGGTGCCGCCGTCGGGCCCCGGACGTGTCCCTGTCGTGCCCGCAGCCCCTCGGCCGGGAGCGGGGGCCCGCGCCGCTGCCGCCGTTTGCCCGCTCCGTCCCGAGGGAGCAACGGCCCGAACGGCCCCCGCGCGGAGGCGGCTCCGTGGCCGCGGGGGGGGGTGCGGTGACCGGTGCCGGGCGGGACCGGGAGTCCCGCGGCGGAGGGCCGTGACCCGCGTCCTGCGGAGCGCCCCCCGGTAATCACCGTGTGCCGGGAGCGGGCGGGGGAGGCGCAGGGAACCGGCCCCCGGCTGCGGGCAGGTCCCTGAGCTGTTGTCCGGCCTGGGGTCCCTCCCCGGGAGGGTGGGAGTTGCTCATCCCGGGGGGCTCTGCAGGTCCCCGTCTCCGCGACAGAGCGTGAGATCCCGTTTCGGGGGGATGCTCTGAGTAAGCCACGGCAGCGTTGCTTATGGCCCTACAGCTGTCCACAGCACAGCGCCCCTTCCCACGTCTAGTGGTGCTCAGGGTTGGAGCAGGATTCCCACCTCTCCCTGCTGAGCTCCCCGAGGGTCCTGTCCCGCCTTTGGGCAAGCGTTGGGTGAGCACTCTGCCTTCCAGGGCACCTGGCTACCTTTAGGTAAAGGCAGAGCAAACTCTTTTCTGTCTGCTCACTAGATCTACAGATGCCTCTGAGCTTGGACCATCCCCTGGGGCAAAGTATTCATAAGATAAAATAATTCCCACTGAGTATCTGGGCAAAGGGTCCTCAGTGGTTTGGCCATTAAATAATTCAGGTCAGATGAGGAGTAAAGAAAGTGCCATGAAGCTTTTGAAATAAGAAGCTCTGTGACCTCTGTGTCCATGGGGAAGATGCCCAGTGGTCTCACTCAGGTCTGATGGCCAGGGCTGAAGGGTCCAGCAAATATTTAAGCAGAGATATGATATGATTTGGAGAGACCATGGCCTCTTCTGTCCATGTTTATCACCTGAGTAAAACTGTACATGTGGGCTTTGTGGGTTTGGAATAAACCAATTAATCATTGTTAGATTCCAAAGCCCCGTCTAAACTTCAAGTCATCTGCTGACTTCAGTGAGTTTTGGTTCAGTAGTCGTGTTCCAGCCTGGTTCTCCTGAGTGCAGCAGTGGACATGAACGAAGGCATCAGCCACAGCGGTGTTTTGGGGTGATGTCTGGAGCTCCAGGGGCTGCATGGCAGCTCCCCGTTGTTGGAGGAGGGCCGTGTCACAGCAGGGCTGCAGCTGGAAGAGTGGGTTCACCAGTGTTACCAGTTACTGTCTGTCCAGACAAAGCAGGAACCTCCTTTTGTGGAGACTGGGGATTGTTTTCCTGGCTTTTCATCTCCTGAAGAGGTGTTCCTTTTTCTCACAGAGAGAGGAACCCAAGTGCAGCAGAGTCACTGGCCATATTTCCTTGTCTTAAGCTTGGAGGCACCAAAAAAAATAGGCATTTATGCTGAATAGCATGATAAAGGCAGCAGTTATCTTCTGAATGCTTGTACTGGTAAGCAGATGGCAAACTCCCATTCTCCCTGATGAATTGTACCATCTTTGGATTCCTAGGACCTCACGGTCCATTCCTAGCCAGGATTCACAAAGTCCTGACCTTCAGGTCTTAATGCCAAATTCCAGTTCTGCAGAAAACCGCTTTCCCATCCTCTGCTCACTTGTTTGGAGCCTGTGACAGTGCTTTGTCTGGAAGTGGGATACACCTCGGGTGCCTGAGGCATTTCCTCCGGGAAGGCATGTGGGATGCCGGGCAGGTCTCCCACGAGGAGTCTTTGCTCCCAAAGGGAGCAGCGGGAAGGTGCCCCTGCCTGATGGGATGCTGAATGTGAGTGATGGTGTGGTGAGACTTGTTCTGCCTGAAGGCCAGACCAGACCTTCTTGTTTGTGTTCCCAGCAGGAGATCCATCAGCTTGTTAAGGTGAGGAACGGGACAGTTCGTGTGCCTGGAGGGCAATGAGGTCCCACTGTGACATCCAGCATGGGGGCTGTCGTTCCCTACCACCCACCAGTCAATACCTAAAGCTTTGGTGCACTCTTAGATTCTTTCTTTGGTGAGCAAGGGGTCACTGATTTAACTGCGTGGTAAATTATTAACTGTGAGGATTTGCTTTACAAAACTAATGTAGGCTGCCTACTGTGCCTTTGTCCTGATATCCTTTCCAATGAGTAAGAGAGGTGTTAAAAACCATCATGATACACAGCATGGACTCCAAACATGGTGGACGCAGTTGGGTTCTTTCCAATGCCTCAATGGGTTTTGGTTCAGGCCCAAAATATTTGCTTATTTCCTCCAAATGCCCTTTTGTACTTTGAATTTAATTCAGCATTTCCAAGGACCAGTCTGTTCATAATTTAAATGAGAAAATACATGTACAGAGACTTCTTTGAAAGTGGAGTTGCTACATCACTGTGTTCAGACAGGAGTTGCATTTTAACTGGTTATATGGTCCATGAAATACGAGCTGGAAGGAAGTAAATGAAAAGGAATTGGATTGAGTTTCTCCTTGGCCCCCATGTGCGATTGTCAGGTGATACCATAAGTCAATACTTGGCACAACTGATGTAATCTGCTGGTTTCAAATGCACGTGCAAACAGTGGATTAAAAAAGTGATATAGAACAGTTGCTATAGCAGCAGTGTTTAATCAACATGCAAAACAGGGTAAGCTAAATTGTTTGTTTAAAGTTTAATTTATTGTTGGTAGGCTACCAGTTAGATTATTGTGAAACCTCAGATAAAATTCCTGTAAATCCATGATCTCTTTGGTTTTTTTGATTCCTTTTCTATTCATTTGCTCTTTTTTTTTTTTTTCTTGAGTTTACTTCTGTGCGTGGTACCTGAGCCTCGCAATATATCTTGAGCTGTCCCATTGAAGGACATGTGATGGGGTACAGTGGTGTTTCGATTGAAAGCCAAAGGAAACAATAGAGATCCATCTCTTGGGTAATGAAAATATATGCAGCCTAGAGATCCCTAAGGTCAGGCTGAACACATGCAATGTGTATCTGAGTGAATACATTTTACAAATGTGAGTGGATTTAGAGTGTTAAAACTTAAGCCTACTGTCACTAACTTTTTTATTTGTCCTGTTTTCCAGAGGCTGAAGTAAGATGAGGTTGTGCTAAGATCTATTTAAACGTATATCTGCTCATGGTGAATGGTCTTTGTGTTCAGCTCTCATATCTTAGGTTCAATTTTCGGAAGCTCTGGTCATTGGTAGCTGTGATGGTGTAGCTCTGTTGGCTCTCCAGAGATGGATGGAGCAGGGGAAGACCTTGCTTGGGTGGTCTGGTCTTGTTTGCTGCTCTTACAGTTTTTCACCAATAAATAGAATAGAGGTGTATTTTGTTCTCTTTGGATTGTTCAATGTATGCATTAATAATATGCATAGACTTGGGAACTGGAAAAGACTTGAGAGGTTCTTGCATTTCATATTGGGCCCATATTTCTTGCTCTGGATTCACAAGACACTACACCTACGCCAGGGGTTCAGGTAAGGTACCGGAACGCAGCCCAACCCCACGTTGTAGTGCTGGGATGGTGCTTGAGAGCTGTCCTGGTTCAGTGCTTGGTCTCTGAAACCTTGGGAGCGTGGTGAGGCAAGAGAGACCCGGGTCTGTAGCTGATGTCCACCCAGCGGTCAGTTATGCAGTGTCCGTGCTTCCTGACAGGTGGGGCTGGGGTCCCACCAGAGCCAGGGTCACTGCCTGGGTGTCTGCTGCTGCCCTGGGTGGTTCCTGTCCCACCAGCACAAACCCCTCTCCCTTCAGAAGGACTCAGCTGGTGGGGAGGTGGCAGATGCCAAGGACCAGGACAATCATATGCCGGGATCATGCAGAGATGAGGCGCTCGCTGGCCTGTTGCACAATGCTTTGGTTTCTCTCAGAGTACATTTGTTTTTCATTTAGCTTGAGGGAATGGGTCACCTAGAGTGGATCTGATGAGTTTTGGTAAAATGTAGTAGCTGTATTTAAAAGAGGAAAAAAAAGAAAGATTCTTGTTAGTGCAAGCTGCATTTCAGAGAAGCTGTTGCCATATGGTGACAGCAGCCATATGGTGACATCTGCAGTGACATCTGCTTTCTAGCCCGTAAATACCACAAACGTTAGGAATCTTGCCCTGCACAAGTTTTGTGCAGTTGAACTTATGAATATGTTTTTGAGACAAGCATTCTTGGCTGTTTATGTCAATAATTTTCTAGAGTCACTGTTATGTTTGAATAAATGGTCCCCGAAATAGAGGGGACAGCCCCAACCTTGCTGTCAGGGGTTAGTTTTCCCGAGGAGTTTGTGGGTTCTGTTGGTGTGAAGGCCAAACGGAGAACTGGTTTTTGAAACAGTTTTTTTTTGTTCATGAACAAATTAGTGCTTGGCCAGGCAACATTTTAACAGACAGTAGCTGAATCCCAGTTGAGGAAATGGTTCAAAACAGCAGGGAAGACTTAGGAGTATTTTTTGACACTTGCAATTGAAGCCACTTAGTTTTCTGTGTATATTCCCAAGCCATGAATTTGGCATTGAGTCCCTCTGATGGGAACGTTGAAGAAGAGGGAAGTGCCATAAGGAAATGGATGAGAATGTGGATGCTGCAGGAGGCTTTGGCTGAAAACACAAATAAACAGTCTTCATCAGAGCAAAAAACTGCACCCAAGTTAATAACGTGTATGCTGACCTTCAAGGCAGTGAAAATCGTAGTAGAAACAGTGCTAAACAGTCAGAAAAATATGTTTTGGTGCTAGGGGTTTTAGGTAACATAAGTGGACTGGAGAAAGCAGTTTTTATGTTAGATACCAGGCAGTAGAGCTGGGGAGCTGGCCATGAGGACCACAGGAAAATTCCTCTGTGGAGGTGAAGTCTGAGGAATGATGTGCCTGAAGAATGTCCTCTGGACCTGAATAACCCGAGTTGTTCTTACGGGTCGCTGTGAAGGCTGCCAGGAGCTCCCTCGGTGCTGGCTCTGTCACTGGAGAAGACCTGTCTGGTTGCAGGAGGTGCAGGAGGAGCCGTCTGGGGCTGGGCTGTGTGGGACCCCGAGCCCCATCGGGGCACGTGGAGCCCTGTGTCTTATGGAGAAGCCTCTTGTTTCAAGTCTTTCAGAGGCAAAAAGATGTTGCTTTTACATCATCTAAAGGGCATTTATCTGACAAAATGTCGGGCGTGATTCAGCAGAGAGCCTCTTGTGCAGCAAGCTGTTGGTAGGTCTTTATACCTGAAGCTGCATAATTTGGCTGTCAGGGGGATTACATGCATCTGTATTGATTTTATTTCAGGTTTCTTGCAACCTACAATAGCCTTACAGACAAACACCTGGCTGGATATTTCAGCAATGCCAAGATAAGACGGCATCTTCGGAGATCAGGACTGGTGAGACTGAAAAGTTTCCTTTTCTGAGAAAAAAAAAGAAAAGAAGTTTTTGCTTCTTTTGATATTGCATAAGTAGAAACATTGGTGTCTCTGTCGTTTGATAGAGGTGTGTGTTGTGGCTGGTAAGAATTTGACCAGCCAGAAAAAGATGTGAAATCCCGTGGGGCCAGATGGAAGCCCCGCGATGACACGGAGGGTGGGTTTGTCTGAGGGCTGCAAGTGGAGGGGGGTCCCACGGGAAGCCATGGGCTGACAGTCCATCTGGGGCCCGTACTCCATGGAATAGCAGCTGGAAGGCGAGGGTCGCAGCGCTGGTCTGCGTGGGGCTGGGAGCCACGGGTGGGTGGTGGGTGCAAGTGTCAGTGAGCCCCAGTGACCCCTGTGTCCCCCCAGCGACACGTCAGTGAGTTGTTGACAGGGTGCCAGGAGGGGTCTGTCAGGCTGCTTGTGTTTCACAGCCAGGCAGGGGGAGGTATTTCATGGAGAGGTTTTGGTAAATTCAGAATGGTTTTTATGTTTTTACTCTTTCTTCCCTTTTACTCCTATCTCTTTTTGCTCATTTGAATTTGCCTCTGCAAAATCTTTCAGTTTGCAAATATACAGAATCGTATTGATTCTCTTAGTTTTTTTTAAACTGTGAAACCTAAGCGTTGTTGACTCTACTTGCTGTTTAAACAGCTTCAGTGTTATTTTTCAGAAGTGCTTAATGGAAAATTGAAGAATTTGGTAAAGATGAGTGTGCTGACTATTTTCAAAAGTATTTATGCACTCCCCGGTGTGACTCTGTTGAGCATGGGCAGGTGCAACCCTCACACAGTAGGAAGGCAAGGGTTTAGTTCCCCTCTGCTGGCCTGGGCAATGGCCTGTGAAAAGCAAGGCTGAGCCCCCTCCCGCTCCCTTCCTTTGCCTGGGGGGGCCAAAGGAGCTCCCCTTCTGTGCTGGGAAGATGAATTCCAGCAGCGAGGGGGGAGCAGAGGGGGCACTGGGGAGAAAAAGCAGCCCTTCTGGGAAATTATACTCCATTTAAAAACGTACCTTATTGTGTCTTCCCTTTTTTAGTTATATTATATTTGTTTGTGACAGATCTCAAGGAGTGGGAGAATATTGTCTGAGAAGGAATACCGGCTGAACGCCATGAAGGGAGATCAGCAAAGATACGTGCAGGAGTGCCTGGCTCGGGCCATATTCCATAAGGTCCTTGACATGGAGGTAGGCATTTCCTAGAGACCTGTAAGCCTTTTCAGGGACCTCCCTGCTGACAGGCAGTGCCTGTGCAGGGCTGCTCTCTGTAGCTGTGCCCTCGTGCTCCCCTGAGAGACACGCTCCTGCTGGGAAGAAGGACAATCTTTGTGGCTGATGTTCCCCACGTGAAGCCTCCCCCGGCCTCCCCCGGTTAAACCAGAGTGTTAAACCACCAGAGCATACATGGTCCTCTCACTCACTGCTCCTTGGCACTCAGCAGATCACGGGATGACATTCACAGGGTAGTTTTCTTAAAAAAATTCTATTCAAAGCATAATAGTTTGAACATGATTATGTATCTTATTGGAGTACAAATACTCCACATTCCTGCTACGTATCAAGAATGGAGTTGGTCCCTACAACCTTACAAATGCTCAGAGGTTCCCCTGCCAATGTTAAAACACACAGGAGTAATGCAAATGGAGCAAACCAGCAGCAATTTCATCACAGGGCTCGGTGAGGACCAGGGAGCAGGCAAGTGATGAGCAGAACAGAAGCAAGTGTTCTTAGACTCATTGACATCTCAGAATGTCCATTGACGAGGTTTCTCTTTCTCTTACATTGATAGCGTCATCATCAGCAGGAAATTAGAAAGAAACTTGAAAATTCCATGAGGAAGGAGAGGGTGCAGAAAATGAAGGTAAGGCTGGAGTGGTACTGGGAATTGATGGGACGGGGCAGTTTTGCCCTGTGCTAAATGGCAGCCATGAGTCACTGAGATTCACTGAGCCAAGTGTCCTATCTCTGATGCTCATGGGACAAGTGCAAGGAACAGGCAAGTAGAGGGTGATCCTCCCCCAGGTTACACCTCCTTCCTCTGCTCAGCAGTTTGGGAACTTCCATTCATGCACATGATCCCTTTTGAATCTACAGATCGTTTGATTCTGCAGTATTCTTGGTTGTGGGATTTAATTCTGAGTTGTATGAAATGGTGCTTCCTTGCATTTCTGCACAATAATGAATGTATCTGCTGTCTGATAATTCTCTTTGATACTCCATTGTTCTTGGTATGAAAAAGGTTAATGACCACCCCTCTTTCAAGACATTTGTGGGCTTACATATCTTTTACATATTCCTGCTCAAGTTTTCTAGGTTGAAGATCCTCAGTCTATTGAATCTTTCATGCATGGGCCATTCCAGTCTTCTCAGTACTGTTGCCTTTTCTTAACCTTTTCTAGTTCTACTATTTCTGTTTTGAAATGAGGAACCAGAACTGGATGAATTATTTAAGATACATGTTGCAGCTCCCCCAGTAATTCTAGACACTGCTTTTGATTGCTGCTGAGCACGAAGCTCATGCTTTCAGCTCTTTGCCTCTCCACCTGCCATGTAGCAGCACCAACATGTTCCTAATGAAAAGAGGTTTCAGGGGTCATCACTGTGGTGTCATGTAGGTAGAGCTCAATTCTGTAGTCCTTATAGTCAAGGAAATCCCACAGAAGTCAATGGTTCTTCTCCCCATGCAGTCACTTGGACTCATTTGGGAAAAGTCACTTGTTCTCATTTTGGCTGAAATATGCTCAGTACCTTATTTCTTTGTTAGGAGCCTGCATACACCAAGAAGAAGGCATTGAGTAGTTAGCTGCTTCTTTGAGCAGCTGAAAAGCAATGTCAAATCTTTTTAATTTTAAATAATATGTTTATGAGCAATTCTTCAGTTAAAGAAAGGAGGAGATTTTAATAAAAAAGCACTGATTGCTATGGCAAGGGCATTATTTACTGACCGAACTCCTGCTGGTACAAAGTCTCCACAGTGGAAACAGTGACTATAGTGCCCCATCAAGGGATTCTGAACTTGGATAGTTTTGGAACATAAACCAAAACTGCTTCCTTCAATGAGAAGTGTAAGGGAGATGCCTGCAGATACGTGATCTCTGTCTCTGCTGCGGTGCCACACGGGACACAGCACCCAGGCTGCCACCAGCAGTGAAACTTTATTCTCACCTCAGACGTTCAGTGCCTTCGGCTGAGCAGGAATGTAGAAGGGAAGGAGAAAGACAGAGGATGGGGAAGGGAGGATGAGAAGCATAGCTAGCTCTGCTCGGAAGGGTGGTCAGCCCAGTGTGGAGCTTTTGAGAAGAAAAGGTAGGGAGGGGCAGCAGACAGATCAAAGAATTGGCAGACGCTCTCATTTAAAAAAGAGACCTTCAACCAAACCAAGAATTGGGAAATAGGCAGGAACAGGCGGATGGGTTGAATCTGGGGGATCTGCAGCTGGAGAGGGCTGCAGGGAGATGAGTCAGAGATGGGAACAAGTCTTTTCTCTTGTCCCTCTCTCATTCTCCCTTGATTTCCTTTCCTTCCTTAACCAGGTGTTCCATCAGGTCTGGGCAGTTTGATCATCATCACTATTCAATGACAGACAGAAGGCAAGCTCAAACATTGCCGTTAATTATATTTAGTGCTTCAGAGATGTAAATTTATGTTCTTTTAGGTACAACAATCCAGAAGATCAGTGGAAGGTGCTAGCTATATGCACGCCCCATTCCCACCACTTGGGCCGAGGAATCGCTATGGGCTCCATCCTTTACTGGCTGTAGAACCAGTTGGTCACTCCCAAGCGGTGAGTTTCACCAAGAACCCATGGTCTCTAACGTGAGCACACACGGCTGGAGGTGTGCACGTGTACCTGTGACATCCGTGCTGGGTGTAGAGCATTGACTGTCCTGATCGTTCCAGACTTGGGCCTCGTCCTTGGTCACTTGAGGCTGATTTCCTGTTTGCAGGATTGTGTAACAGAAGAGAAACCTTGAGAAGTGGATGTTGCAGGAATGGCACATCAGAACTTGGAAAAAAATAGCTTTGCTTGTGATAAATCTGCTTCAGTCTTTCCCTTTTACCTGTTACCACCCAAGGCTGGGCCAGCCTCAGCACAGCAAGGCAGTGAGTCCTGTGGCTGTAGGCGGGTTCGTGGGTGCAGCAAAGTCCTGCAAGCAATTCCTGCACTCGTAGGAAACAGAGCTGACTAAAGCTCACTCCAGAAGACTCTGCTTTGGAGCTCTGGCTCAGAAACCTCTTATTGTCTAGTAACAGGCAGAGGAGGAATGTTAATATACTCTTGAAATATAATGGTACTACACTCTAAGGTCTACTTTTAACTTATCTGCATTTCAATAATGATAATTGGTGCAGATGGAAGGGAGACTTTGAGTCCTGACTGACCTTCTCCTCTCCATCCCATAACAGAGGGCAACTGCACCAGAAGTTGGTTATACTGGTGGACATCCTTCTCAGCAGCACCGGGACAAGGAACTGGCCTTTTCTAAGATGGTGAGATAGCTCAGTTAAACAGGATTTTTAGGTTTTAACATTTTAATTTGGTATTCTGAATGATATACAGGCAAAAGATGAGATTAAAGAAAGTCAGAAAAATGCTGCGTGTTGAAGGAAAGCAGACATGCTTATGTTGTGTGTTCTCTCAATGTCCTCAAAACATCCCACGCTGCCAGAGTTCCTACAAGTTCATTATGTTTGCTTCAGGGCTGCCCTGTGAAGAGAGAGTAGCAAAACCTAGATTTATGCCCAAGAGTTATTCTGAATGCTCCAGTTTTTGGATGCTCCATGAGAGATGCCCAAAGGCTCTGGCTCTCCAGGGGCAGAATAGAAAATTTCATTCCCTGAGGGTACCTGAGAATCACTCATCACTTCCAAATACTTTCATAAGTGCTATTTTTTTTTTTTTCTTTTCCTTTATGGTGCTGGAAACCATACACAGATTTTGTAGCTGTTTGCTTTTCCCTCTTCCAGAGTTCCTGGCGACCGAATACAGCCCCAGGACACATGCAGCGCCCGCCTCGCCTCCAGCCCCTTCGCTGTGCTGCAGCGGGGTCTGTACCAAAGGCTTCCAGCTCCAAACACAAGTGCCACACGCTTGGAGATAACCAGCAGTTTGCCATCGAGGTGAGGCCATATTTCATCCTGGAAATAATATAATTTTAGAGACCGCTTTATTAGTGTAGTTCCCAGAACTGTTTGCTGCAGAGGCAACGTGCCGACCAAATGTTATCAGCTTTTATTTGAACTCTTCTTTTCAAACTCCCCTGAATTTTCAAGACATTTTCGTACTGCTCTAATGCCCAGCTCTTGATCACAGCCAGGAAAAAATGTGGTGACTTCTCTCTCATATTATAAAATCTCTCTGCATGCAGAGGTTTTCTGCCTCTGTATAGATTTCCTGTTAGGTGGAGAGGGCGACAGCCACTCAGCTGATACCAATTACTCAGGAATATTTTTACAGGGTCTTAGAAGTTTTCATCTTCTCTATATCTGCAAAGTAATATAGCAGAAAACCTAACTGCTATTCTTTACCATTCCTCCTCCTAAATCACACTAGTGGGTTCAGAGAACGAGAGCTTTTTGGAGAAGCTAAACATGATCTTGATACATACGCTGTTGCTTTCAGGTGAGATTTGGATTGTCTCCTGTTCCAGAAGAACGTTGTGTAGTTGGTGTTGTGTTAGGAGTCCCCTGGGACTGGAGGGGTTTGAAATGGGATGGTGACCTGCCACTGGCAGACACTGTATGGATAGCTCCCTCCTTCTGCCCATTCGCTCTGAATTGTGGTGGTCACCATCCTTTCTCCAAGAATTTGATGGCTATGCAAGAAGATATCTACGTCTATGCAAATTACAGGTGATTTAAATGGTTTCTTTGATGGTCATTACTGACAAAGCAGCTGGATCGGATCCAGAGTATGCAACGTTGGCAGAATTCACTCTCTAGAGAGGTCTTGCTTTTCAGGGCCCTGTTTCTCTGTGTTTCATCCTGAAGGAGGTCTGAACCTCCCCTACAAGGGGGAAAGAAGCATTTTGAACCACATCTTGTGTAATTGCTGCCAAATGACGTTACAGCTGGGGGATCGTGGCTGCTTTGGGATGTGCTCCCTGGCTGAACGTGGCAGCGGTGCCATGGGGTGACCAGTGTCGCCAGAGCTGCAGGGTCACCGGTCGTGCATGCTCTACAGTGCTGTGGAGAGCTACCAGGTGGCATTTTCAAGCATTCTGCCTGTTGCTTTGCAAATTAAAATAAAGCAGTTCATGACAGAAATGTTTCCATGAACAAACCTGCAAGCCCCAAGTTAAGGAATTCTTCAACTTCTAGAAGTTGTGTGCCACGAGACGGGAAGAGCAGTCAAACCCCCCTTAGCTCAATGTGCTCGGTAGCTGTTTGTGCATAACCTGTGTCCCCTGTCTAACATGCTTTTGCAGGAGGAGAGGAGCAGGTTAAGGCTGATGAGTTCAATGGAGTACGTGTCCGGCACACCCCGGTACCAGCTCCCCATCATTAGCAGCCCAATGATCCCAGTGCCGCCGCCCCCCCTGGAAAAAGGGGACCGGAGCGTAAACGCAGCGAGAAACAGGGTGCCCAGAGGCAGGCGGTTTCGACCCACCACGGCACCAAATGGCCTGGAGCAGCTTCTGACAAAGGTAAGCTCTGTCTGCTGCTCCGTTTGTCTGTATTCCTCGTCCAGGTATTTGCCTAATGCTGGAAGATCTGTATTCCAAGTTTGCACAAAGATTCACTGCATTTTTGAAAGAAAGAAAATATATAACTATATATATACTAAGGTATGTAACTGCCAACCATCTCTCTATATACGAAAACATTTGATGGTTTTCACCAGCTGGGGGAAAAAAATTGCTCAAACAGAAAAAGCAACTCTGACTGAGCCTTCCATCTCAGTCAATCTGGTCCTGTCTCTGACCATATCTAGTGCCAGAGCTCCAAGGGGTGTAAGACATGCCTTGAGTGTATGGAAATGTCATCCGTTACACTATAGCTCCCGCCAGTTTTGATTCCTGAAAGGAAAGGGAGGAACAAATATGGGTCATTAAACCTGGTCCCTGCAATTTTGGGCAATTCAGTGCAATGGATTTTCATTTCAAAATACCTTCCTGCCCTTCTGTGTGTTACAAAACGCTTTCCAATTTAAGAAGCTCGAGGCCTGTCTTAAAACCCTGGAACCCTCAGGTGTCTGTGGCACACACGTGATCTCTGTGCTCACCCTTTGCTGGAGTTGGAAGCTGAGTGTGTTTTCTGTGTATTTCCTCTGCAGAATTCTGGAGGATTCCCGAAGCCCTCGCTACGCAGCAATGTATTTGTTACCATGGTCTTTCTAGGAAAAAGTGTGCATTTATCTCACGATGGCGCTGCTTACAGAGATGAAATCAAAGTCTATCAGCAGCATTGTGGGGGAGAAAACCTTTGTGTCTACAAAGGCAAGCTGTTAGAAGGAGGTAAGGACGAAGAGTCAAAGAGTTCATATTGATTCTGGCAACACCATTTTTTTTTTTTCCTAAAATGTTGATGTGATATGGAAATGATTTCAGCTGAGATCAGTCAAGGTCTATGCATCCAGGGATGTTTATTCCATCTGCCTCCATCCTAAATCTGGATCTACTGTTTCGTGATGGAAAGTGAGGTTACAATTACTTTTGCAAATTATAGTAGAAGAATTTAGAGAACTGATTTAACAAAATACTCTAGCTTAGATTAGTTTTGTGTTGAGATGTGTGTTTAATAGTGCTAATAGTGCTAATGTGGTTCATTGTGCTAATAAACCGCCCTTCAGTAGGGCTATATGTGTCTGACTTACCATATCACATCATAGAATCATAGGGTTGTCTAGGTTGGAAGGGATCTTTAAGACCATCAGTCCATGTTGCTTGTTATCAGAAGGAAACATACGTAGTGGGAGCCCAGTTCCCATCTCTTTTTCATGGGTGAGCTTCCATCACACCAGTTAGAGGTGAATTGTGTTCTGGGAACCTGGAAAGAAGAAATGGTTGGGAGATTTTCACTTATGAGGAAGAGTGATTCCACAGATCACCCCCCTCAGTCCAGCTCACAGAGCCTGCCCTGTTTGTGTTTGCCCGTGGGGAGGTGGTGCAGAGACCCTTGTGGGTCCCCTCAGGCCGTGGGCACGCTGCAGTGTGCCTGCAGGTCTGCTTGGGCTGTTTGTCACAGCCATGTCCCTTGGGCGTCCTTTGGGTGTGCTCCTGTTGTCCTGAGCCCCATTCACACTTGAGAGGGAACTTCCCCTCCATAGCGTACCTCCCGTAGGGCAAGTGGCAGAGTTATTTTTTTGGAGGTGGGGGCTCCAGTCTCTGTGGCAAGCACCCCCACTGGCAGTGTGTTATGGTCTGTTAGCACAGGGGTGTCCAGCTTGGATCTCCGGGGTCTGAAGGAGACAGGGCTGTTAAGTGGGGAGGAGGAGTAGTTTTACCAACTAATTAATATATCTGAGAGCCAAAGAAGCCCATCTCCAGGGCTGGGTGTTTTGTGGTGATGCAGAGATACAATTGCAATGGGCTGACAGCAACACATAACCTTTGTCTCTGAACCCTTTCCTCTCTGTGATTGCAGAGACCTTTCAGTTTGTCTCAAAGAGACACCACGGCTTCCCATTCAGCCTCACCTTTTTCCTCAATGGGATGCAAGTGGACAGGCTGAGCTGCTGCTGTGAGTACAAACACCAGAAGCGCTCCAGGCTGGGAGGCAGACACGGGTACTTCCGGTTCCTCAATGTGGAGGGAGCATCTCCTTGTTACAGGTATGGAGATGAGGACACTTTGCTCACAAGGACTTAGCAGCCCAGATTTTAGGGTGTTTATCACTTGTTTCCTCTTTATAAATCCTTCTGGCACTGCACAGCTCTGTAGAACCTTTTGTCACCTTTAAGTGCAGACTGCTACTCTACTTTGAGGAGGAACTGCATCCGTGTTTGGGGAGCACTTGGGGGTTTTAGGAGTCTTCTCCAAGTGAGACATTGTCAGTCACCTTGTTGTCCGAGTGGTAGATGGGGACCTGCTTTTACTGGTGCTGCTGAGCCAAATAGCTCACTGTGCCTCCTGCCCTTCTGTTGCTCACAGAAAGAAAAATGTGATACTTTCCAATTCTCTTTGTTTTTTAATAGGTGCATTATTGCAATGGGGCTGGACAAAAAGCCATCTCCTCCCAAGAGGAAGATGAAGGACCATGAGGAAAAGCCTGTGGGTTCCTGGAGAGATGGAGAGCACAGTGAGCCAAGTGAAAGCAATGTTGATCAGAAATCAAGGAAAGCTTCGTTGTTAGTCATCATACCAGGTCATGAAGTGAGTGTGGAAACTGCTGAGGATAAAATGGAGGAGAACAAAGAGAAGTACAGAAAAGAAGAAAGAGAAGTGGTGTCTGATGGTGAGAGTGAAGAGAGTCAGAAAGACACCGGTAAAAATGGTACAGTATTGCAAAACACGCACGGGGGATCGAAAACGGCAGAGGATGATTCTGGAGCAGGTGTGGGATTATGGGATTCCAACTTTATCTGGGGCATCCTCTCACACCTCATGTGTGAGAAATGTGGCCATCCCTGTGTCTGGGTAATAAACCCAGTGGGTCTCCCTTCAGCCAAGCACCAGGGTGAGAGGGTTTTGCCAGAGGCAAGCAAGTGAGTAAGGAAGGTCTGAGAGGCTGAAACGGGAGCCTGAGATGGGAAAGCAGGAAGAAAAGTAGGGGACAGTGAAGGGATAACAGTGGAGAAGGAGAATGGCAGCGGAGGAGGACAAGTAGAGCAGAAGGAAGAAATGGGGCTGGGTGTAGGGAGAGAGTGGGCCTGAGGTGAGCTCATGGGGGAAACAGGACATGGACACAGGGGAATGGAGAGGAGGTGGTGGCCATAGGGGCAGGAGGTGGAAAAGGGGATGGAAGATGGGAAGAGTACACAGTGACAAAATCTCAGCAAGATTCAGCACCAGATGAACTATTTTGATGTTTTCTCCTGTCTGCTGCCATCAGGAGTGCGATGCGTTGTTCACCTAAGGCTCTTTCCATCACGCTACCCTGGATACTCTTTACCTGGTGTCTGCCCAAACCTCCAGCTTCCTTGCTTGTCCAAGACTTGTTCCCTCTTCTCCAGCTCTGCTCCACCTTTCCTGCCTTCTCAGCTCCAGCCCTGCTGGGGCCATTGTCCTCTCCCTTCACCGAACACTCCTGCTGCCCGCCCTACCTGGCTCACCTTGTCCCTCCTGAGTCCCCTCTTGTCCCTGTCGACAGAGATTTAGAAAGAGAGGGGAGAGAGGCTGCCCTTGCTGGGAGTTTACCCCAGAGGTGTTTCTTGTGGCAGGCAAAGATAATATTTGTGGTGTAAAACTGACGTGTGGCAGTTCCAACTGCACGCTCAGAAGGTGCTGTTTCCCCCCAGCCAGCGGTCTCTGCTGGTGTCCCTGTGGGATGGGATGGGATGGGATGGGATGCGATGGGATGGGATGGGACAGAGAGTCCAGCCCCTGCCTTCACTCGCTCCTACTGTATCACCTCTTGCAGGGTGAGTCCTGTCTGTGGTCTTAGATTCTCTCATGGCTTTGAAAAGACTGAGCAAATACTGAGGCAAAAGAAGATTAATGAAGTTAACCTCTCTCTGTTTCAAAAGGATTTTACTAGTTGTGAATTCTGTTTCCTGACTCTTTTATTTAGAGTATGATGAAGATTTTGAGGCAGATGAAGAAGTTAATGAAGTGGGACAGACTGGTGATCAAATGAACGGAATATCAAAGTCACCCTCAGATGATAAACCCCATAATTCAGACTATGAAAATGAGAGTAGAACCTCATCCCAGAAAGCACTGCAGGCCTCTGACAGCGAGAGGGAGCAAAGTGATGGATATTCCGACAGCGACTCTGAGGATGACAAACGAGGTGGGTGTGTTTCATCATGTGGCTTAAGAAAGTTGACGTGGTGCATGTTTTACCTTTTGTGTGTCTCCCATCTGTATGTTGAGGCTGCGCAGGAAAACCCATGTGGTTCCTACAGAGTTGGTAAAAGACAGCTGTTTTGTCTGTCGTTAATTCCACCCACGTGTGCCAGCTCCCAACGGGCTCTGCTGGACCCTTCAGGTGCAGAAACGGAGGTGGAGCTGGCTGGCAAATGGGCTGTAAGGGCTCGGGGCAGGTCGGTGCTTGGTGCCAGGGGTCACTGAAGTCCCTGGAGCTGTGACCACTGGCACCTGCTGAGTGTACGGGCTTTTATCAGAGACGTCACCAGGAGACACAATGTACCACCTTGTGTTTCAGAGGTGCTCTCTGTAATGGTCCCAACTGGCCCCAAGCTGAGCTTTGTCCCCTGGTGCCTCACCAGCTCTGCCCTGGCCAGGAGGACACGCCGTCGGCTCAGCTGTCCCCTGTCCCCACCGCGGTGGGAGCCTGCGAGGGTCCGTGTCCGAGTCTGGCTGAGACCGAGTGAAGGTCAGGGTTGGGAAGGTCTGTGGTTCTTGATCCAAACATAGCTACAAAAAAGTGTGCTGAAAGATTAAACTGTTCTGGAATAACTTTTAGTAGAATAAGCAGTGTTTTTGCCATTCAGTCTTTGGGTCAGTGCTGTTAATGTCTCGTGCTGGGAGCACTGGGCTCCACGCAGCCCCAGCCGTGCATCCTCACGATCGATCACCGCAGGGACCCTGCCCCGCTTCTCCTTTGCCAGAGGGGTGGGATCCCGTGCCCCGGGCGGTGGGTGAGGCAGGAGGGAACTGCCTGTCCCCTCTGGCACAGCCTTTGGGTCTCTAACATTTCTCCTCCGTGGCTCTGGTAGATCCTGACCTGAGCGATGTGCATCGCACTTGCCATAATCTACCAGGATTTCTCCATTTTCCGATGTTTAGAATGAATTACTTTGTCTTCCCTACATCTGACAGTCCTATTGCACAAGCTGCTTCTCAAGTCAATGGGAAACATTACTGTTGCATTTGAATTTCTAGATGAACTAAATAAGGGTAATACAGCTGTTTGTGAAAGGGTTGCAGCTGCAAGAAAGATCCAGTCTTTTTACAGAAAGTATAAAACCCAACAGAAATTCAAATCAGGTTTGGAACATCCTTGCTTATAAAATCATTTCAGTGATCAAAAAGAATCTTAAATTTTGTTTTCTCTTGTTAATCAGAAATAGCTTGTGATTCATGAATAATCAGTACAATTAACCGTTCTTTTCTGCCTGTCAGTGCATGGCATTACCAACTTTTTTGTGACTTTAACTGGCTGCTCCTCGGGCCCCAGAGCGTGTGGTGACAGGGGATGCTGTGGGGGCAGGGGGGAGGAACAGGTGCCTTCACGGCTCCCTCTGCGTTAAGGTCTTCGTTAAGGACCACCCTTATTCATCTTTGTACTGGGATGTAACAGCACTGGTTTTGTAGTACATCAGGGATTAAAGGGATAATTTAAAATATTATAAAAAATTGCAGTAAGCCTTCCTCAGCTCCACAGAGGAAGAAGAGGTGTAGAGGCTGCAGGAAGACCACAGCTGCAGCAGGAAATATTGTGTCAGGGATTTGGCTCTGGTGGCTGTTCAGGGACAGACCACGGGTCCAAAATCTATCTCTGGCCTTTGGCCGGCAGGGGATGGCCAGGAAAAATATCAGGAAGGGGCAAGAATGCTGTGCTGCTTCCCCAGTGCTTCCTCCCAGCCCTGCAATTGGCTGGTGCCAAGGGTGGCCCCTCCTACTTATTAGGCCTAATTGGATTTTTCTTCCTTGAGTTTGCCTAATCTCTTCTTGAACCCACGTCAACTCTGGACACCAGCAATGCTGTTTAGCAGCAACCTCTTCCGTTTGCCTAAATGTTAGATGAAGAATTATTGCTTTTTTTCTTTCCCCTCCCTCAAATTTCACATTTATTAATTTCATATGATGGTCCCTGTATGTTTTTTCAGAACTTCACCTCCAGTTCAGTTTGAATGGTTTGCATGTAATTTTGGCAACCTTTTCACATTCACTGAGATAACGAGTGCAGAAAAGGACTGTTGCTATGGTTGAAATCCTTTGTCAAATGGGGCTCAAGATACTTTTCTAAATCCTGTCTGAGTCATATTTAGAGGTACTTTTGGAGGTGTACTTCTGTGTGATTGATGGAGCTAATCTGGTTAATTTCCATTATCAGAAACAAATATCTTAAATGGCTTTGATTTTAACACTTTGATACATCTGGGTAATGTTCTATTGCACTTACTGGGATTTTGTCACGATACCCTCAGATGGTGTAATTCAGAGACGGATCTCAGATGGGCCAGTGAATGCAGATGTTTTGGTGACAAATACTGAAACAAAATTCTGTTTGCTATTTCTAGAGGGGAGGGCTGCACCCTCTGTCTCCTCCATCAGCACTCAGTACAGCAGCAGTGACGATGACTCGGATGCCGAAACGATGGAAGACGATGTTAAGGGCAAAGAGGAGCATAACATCAAAATGGCTTCTGATGATGCAGCACATGCACAGTATGGGAATGAGAGCAGGGAGAATAAACTGCTCAGAATGGAGGAAAATCAGGAAACTTTTACGCTGAAAAAGGAAGGAATAGATGAAGCAGAAAAGGCAAAAGCAGAAGATTTAACAGTAAGGGAAGGTGCTGGAATTTTTGATGAAAATATAATGGCAATAGAGTGGCAAAGTCCTGAAGTTCCTGGGGAACTCAAACAGGCTGGGTCAGGAGAAGGTGACCCTGGGGAAGGTGGAGAGAAGAATTCGAGTGCCAGGAGGGATGACGGGGAGGAAGGTCTTCTAGTGCCTTTGGAAAGCAACGTGACGCAAGGGGAGGACAGCAGTGAAGGGTCTCCTCGGGGTGACGGTGGAGGTGGTGAGTACAGTCCCCCTGTAGAGCTGTGGGTGACCAGTGCCTGCAAGTGTGGCTGCCTTTGCTGTTACCCTCGGCCGCGGCGCAGCACAGGGAGGGCAGCTGGGGGTTTTTCTCAGGCTGCTGGAGCCCCCTGTGCTGCCCTGAGCTGAGAAACCACCCACAGTCTCACCTTGCTTTATTCTTCATGTTCCAGTCTTTCCAGGGAAAGGCTTTGGCTGTTCTTTTTTACTCCAGTAGTTGGGTTTCCTGTATCATGCAATTATTATAAAATCCAAATGTAATCTATTACCTATAGGAGACCTTGGGGGACTCTGTTTATAACGTTGAAAGACTAGGTTAAAATAGAACATCAAAAATCATGATGCAGCAGATCGTGATGCAGCAGATGAAGATCACAACTGTCGGTTGATCCGTGGTTGTGTGGCTTCCTTGGCAAGGCACAAACCAGGTTGTGTGACAGCTCAGTTCTGCTGTTGATGAAATGGGCATCTTGCAGTTTCAGCCTTACCTTTGTGGGTAAAGGGCAATTAACAAAAGGCTGTCCACATGAGGAAGGCTTTGCATTATTCTATCTGGGGAATGGGAAAAAATGTAAGGCCTTGCTTTGCAGCATCACCCAGGTGAGGGGGCAGCGTTGGATCAGGCACTGCAAGAGAACAGCCATCCACGTGGGGGCTGGTGTAAGGGGGAGCCACAAGCCACGGCAGATGAAATTCCCAGCTGCCCTTCTGTATGCTGGATTTGTAGTGGAATGTGGAGTGGTTTTCCTTTATTTTGAAAGAAGTTTCTGGTTCTGTTTCTATGGGTTTCTGATCGCTGCAGTGCATCTGTCTAAGACAGCAGTCTCTGGAAGGAACCGTTTGATCGCTGGTGCTGAACACTTCGGGGGTCTGTTGCTGCTGGGTTACTTTGACTTGTCTTGTGCATTGCTGTGGCTTTGCCATGCCTTCAGAATGGAGACAGCACAGACAGTAACATGCTATTCATTGAATGATGCTGAAGCCTTCAAAGATGTTTGCTTCTGGAATGCCTCTCTCTGCTTGTGTGAAAGAAACTTTGATTTAAGCACCTTTGCCACCAGGCTCAGATGAGTTGAGTAAGGACTACTGAAGAAAGAACTTTAAGACGTAGAGAACAGAGCATTATGCTGCAACACAAACCCAGGGAAAGACCAATGGAGTGTGTCAAGCCACAACTCTAGTTGGGAGCTTAATGTAGATTTATTTTTTTAAAAGTATTCACAGAACAATGACAATGTCTATAAAACAATGTTGTTGCTTGTATGTTGGACTCCCCTCAGACTGGCTGACAACAGCAACCTCACTGTTTTGTGAACACATGGAAGACTGCTGCTCTGCTCTGATAGATACCTCTGCATGAATTTTCCCTTGGATTTTTAATGGTTGTCTCCATTTGGTTTTAATCTACTTTAAAAAATTATTGCTGGTGAAGATTTACATGGCTATAATCGGGTCTGCCCTAACATTTCAAGTTCTAAACTGGGCTGAGGTAGCTGGACGGCTTCTACTCCCCTTTCGCTTTATAATGGTTTCTCTTTATTGCTGCCTTTTTTGTAACTTTGTGACAGGTTCTGAAGATTGCAAAGCAGTCCAAGAGAAAACAGCAATGGCAACTGGACATGATCATCATGTGAATTCTCAACCTGAACCTGGTGATTCCTGTGCAGAAGAGGGAGAGGAAAACATAACAAGTACAGAGCGTGGTGCCAGTGAAGGTGAGGTTGGCCATTGATCATGGGCATGGATTAAATCTTCCTCATGTGAAGTTTCTGTATAGAACTGTTTGCCCTTTCTCATCTAGGCTATCAAACCCTCCTTGTGCTCTTTTCTTTCCTAATTTGTATAAAATCAGATGATGACTAGCTGGCTTCTGTAGTTATGCATAATTAAGGCTTTTTTTGGCAGTTATAATGGTCCTAGGTAAGGAATCCAGGCCATGAAAGAACTGGCTGCCAGGCAAGAAAATAGCTGTGGAAAGCAAGAATCTCGTGGGTTTCCCTTTGTTTCCAGGAAACGTGAGGCTTCCTGGGGAAGCGCAGTGTCAAGACAGAATGGAGCTGAGGGATGGGGAATGGAGCTGAGCTGCAGAGCTGGTCTCCATCTGTCCCCTGTTTGTCTCCCCAACTCACCTCCCTCTTAGCACTTGGCATAATTAGCAGTGAGGGAATTTCAGCTTGGTCTTGGTTCCCTCCGAGAGCGTTTCTGGTCCTTGCAGCCCCATTGCTGGGGACTTGGTCTGCCTGGCTCAGAGCCTTGTGCGTTATACAGGGGTACTGAGGCCACCGTCCTGCTGCAGCAACGAGCCGTGGTGACCCTAAATGTTAAGATTCCTCTGCACAGGAGCAATGACTCTGAAAAGAGAAGAAACCCATGGGTTAAAACTGACTTCAGTCTGCACTGCTGCTCTTACATTTGCTTCTTCCATCCTCAGAGTCTCACAGTTGTCAGGAACAGGACACAATTATTGTTTTTAAGTTGTTAGTTGTGCACTGCCTTTAGCACATTAATCCAGGGTGTTCTGTTTCACTAGTCAGGTGGGAGCCCTTTGATCTTCCTCTAGATAGTCTCAGAACTAGTCTTTTAAGGTTTGTTGTCTTTCATCCAGAAGGTGCAAGGCTGGATGTTCCTTCTCATCTCTGGTCTGTCAGTAATTGTCTTTTTCTGAATAATTCTTTCTCAGATGAGCGTTAAACAGTGGGAGATGAGATGATCTGGAGCAGGACAGCCTTTGCCCAGTGTGAGAAAGGGTGGCTTGGGCAAGACATTGCTCCTTGTCTCTTCCAGGGGCACAAACCTTCTCATTTTCTCAAGAAAAGGAGCCCACCACGTTGGTACAAAAAGCCGGTGCAGCAGCACAGGCTGCGGGGGTCCCTGCCCGGGACAGACCCTGCAGCACCAAACCCAGGGAGGGCTTTGCCCTTAAATTCCCAGGGGACAGGAATCAACCCCCTGTTATTGCCTGTTATCACAGGCTCCACGGGAAGCAATTACCCATCTCACGTGAACAGCTGAGTACTCTTCTTTCTGTGTGTGCATATTTTATATGAGCAATTTACCACCTATTGCTGAATTTTGACTGTTACTGTCAAGATCAAGGCTCTGACACACACCCAAGCTCGCTGTGGGGTGGGCGAGGGAAGGAGGGAGATGGGTCAGGGCAGGCAGAACCACAGCTGAGGCTGGTTGTGCATCAACATTTTTGCTTAAATGAGTGATGCCAGATGGCAGAAGGGCAGCACTAGAGAGGAGTCAGAGCACAGGTATGTGATGAGAAGCAGCACAGCAAGTTTTTCTCTTGTCACTGTGGTGATGTCCCTGCATTGCTCGGGAGAGAGGGCATCCTTAATAATAAACCTGTAGAACAGCCTTAATTCTGACACTGTTCTTGATAAAACTAATGTTTTGATTATTTCTTAATAGTGCCAGATGGAGCTTTCTTGGCAGAAGGAACAAGACCACTTGACGTGCAGAAGGCAGCAGAACAAGTGGTAGGAGAAGGGCAGATGGTAGGGGAGAGAGAAGCTCTTGAGAAGGAAGGTTTTGTTGCTGAGAGAGGCGATGCTTGCACTGAAGAGGCAGGAGAAGACATGGCTCGGGCGGGAGACTCGCTGCCCGAGGAAGACACAGTGGCTTTGCTGCAGATGGAGGAGTCCACACCTCAGGAGAGCACCATGGCAGGAGAGGATCCCAGAGGAAGAGGGACAGGGAGGGGAAAGGAGTCTGGGGCAGCAATGTCACCCGGGGAGCAGGACAGGGTGACAGAGGGGATGGAGAATGAGGCAGCACTGGGAGAACAGGTCCCCAGGGCAGAGGAGCCAGCAGTGACACTGCTGGGCGAGGAGGAGGATGGAGCAGTGTCCCAGGGGCAGGAGGTGGACGGGGAGGCCCCTGGGGCAGAGGAGGCTGCAGAGGAGGACTCGGGGGCAGAGGAGGAAGCTGCAGGAGCCCCAGGGCCAGTGGAGAAGGAGGGGGTAGGGGAGGCAGAGGGGGCCGCAGAGGAGGGAGGTTTTGCAGGGAAGGACATTGTGGCAGGTGCTGTGTCTGAGGGAGAGGAGGCTGCGGAGGATGCCAGCGTGGCAGAGGAAGGGATTGCTGGAGTTGTTGGCCCTGAAGGAGAGGAGCCTGTAGAGAAAGGTGTTTCTGGAGGGGCAGGGAATATGGAAAAGCCTGGGGCTCTTCTGGAAACATTCGGGGATGTGAATGTCTGCCCAGGAGAAGCAATGGCTGGAGGTGAAGACTTTGTAAAACCAAGTGAGTTTTCCCAGCTGAAAGCATCAGGGGAAGAGCAGATGGAGGTGGGGGAAGCTGCTGTAGGAGCAGGCAAGGCACCAGAGGCAGGTGGGGGGTCTCTCCTGGGAGCAGAGGATGCAGCGCAGGAGTCTGTGGAGGCTGGGGGGGGTCCCGTGTTGGAAGCAGCACCTGGACTAGAGGCACCAGTGGATGCTGGAGGGGATCCCATAAGTGAAGGGTCATCTCAATTGGAGGAGACCACAGCAATGGAGGGAGAGGGCTCAGGAGGAGCACTTTCGAGTGGAACCCCATCTCCGGGCAGCAAAGCAGAGACAGAGGGTGCAGTGGAAGGAAAACCCGACGGGGGGGAGCTGGGAGTCTCTGTGGGGACAGGTAGAGCAGAGCCAGGAGGTGGAGAGGAGGCTCCGAGGGAGGTGATGGCTGGGATGGAGGGATCGCTGGAGTGTACTGGAGAGAGAGGGAAGGAGAGGGCTCCTGGTGAGGCCTTGGATGAAGCGATGCTGCCCCCAGTGCTGTGTGTGAGCCAGGGTGGAGAGGCTGGGCTGGTGGCCATTGTGGTGGTGGGTGGCCAGGCAGGGCCAGGGGCTCAGGCTGAGGGAGAGGTAGAGGAACCAGCAGCAACTGGGGTGTCCCCCTGTCACAGAGAAGTGTGTGGAGAGGTGTCCCTTGGAGAGCAGCCAGAGTCAGAACCCCCTCCCAGTACCCCTATTTGGGGGTACGGGGCAGTGGAGCTGAGCGGCAGAGGGTCTGCAGGTTGCCAGGGGCCATGCCAGGGCAACCAGCTGCAGCTGGTGGCTCCTGGGACGGGGACAGCGGGGGACAAGAACAGGGCACAGGAAGGGACAGAGCAGGAGGGAGTGAGAGCCGAGGGGGGACAGCCAGGGCCCTGCGGGAACACTGGAGAGAGAGAGGCAGGGGGTGCCTGGGGGGGCTTGCAGGGAGCCCTGGGGGTCGGGGAGCAGAGGAAAGAGTGTCCCACTGGAGGGAGCCCAGCCACCCCCAGAGCAGCCGGCGTGGGCGAGAGGAGCCCTGGTCCCCATGGGGTGAGTCCTGTGAGGGTTGGCTGCTGTCCCCCGTGTCCCTTCGGGTCCCCAGAGGGGTCCCTGCCAGGGGCAGAGGATGTCCCGCTTCCTCCTGCTTCTTACACCTTCCTCAGGTACCTGCTGCTGGTCGCTGGGGATGATTAAATCCTTGTGGGTGGCAGCTTCTGCCTTCTCTCCTGTTCCCCAAATCTCCTTGCAAACCTCTTTGGTGCTGGCGCTCGCAGCCCCCTGTCCCCTCGCACCCAGTGACCCCCTCCTCTGCCTGGCACCAGTGGCAGCAGGTGACACTCTGGGCTGGTGGCATTGTCCCCTTCTCTGGTGACACTGGTGCCTGCTTGTAGGAAACCTGTTACAGCTGTACCTCAGCAGCTCAAAGTTTAGCACATTTTCTCTAAAGCTAATGTTTATCTCATTGTTCCATAGGACGTTGTAGACCCAGACACAGTTGTTGTGCCCTCGGTGCAGCCCCAGGACGGGGAAGAAACTCTCCTCTAAGCCTTTCCCATGGCTCCTTCCCTGTTGGGTCCAGCAACATTTCCACAAAGGCTGTCGATTCCTGCCGGTTGGGATTGTCCTCCTCTGACTGACTCCACGAGTACCACAACCAGCTGTCATGGTGTGCAGCAGACAGCTGAAATAAACCTGTATGTGCCAGCCCAGGGAACAGCGCTCCTCCCTAATTGTGAAGGCAGTAATTGCGAGGATTGTTCCACTGCTGTCATGGTGTTTTTCCCAAAACAGGGGAAAATGTTGGACTGGGTGAACCTCCCATGTGCTTCTCTGGGGGAGGGAGGGGGACAGAAGGCAGATGTGCCTGTTTCTGAGGACAAGGAGTGTGTCTGCTCCTGTCGGAGCCTGTCTGTGTCAGTGTCCCCACTGTGTTTTCCTGCGGGTGGTTGTCCCTCAGACGGGGCTGTGTCAGCACATTGATCCCTTGGTTCTGATGGGAGCACCTGGGGGGTCAGCAGTGGGTTCTGGGGGGCAGGGTGGCCTTGCAGAGGGGTTTTGGGGGGCCACTTCCCACCGGTACAGGCAGGAGACACCTCCACCCCCAGCTGCAGGAGCTCAGGGAGGGGGCTTCTTCTCAGGGAGCCAGAACGGTCACACTTCAGGGCCTTTGTGGGACTCTGAAATGTTGTTGAAAGTAAGTGGCTAAATCAGAAGAATTCTAACATGAACTTGTAAATGATCAAACCCTGGCCTTTTGCTGGTGTCAGTCGTGGCTGTAGGAGGGGTGGGAGGTGCGAGCCCCTCCCAGCCTGGTGCTGGCTGTGGGTCATCCTGCCAAGCTGACACCCAGCTTGGTGTCACCTCTGTGGGTCACCCTGCCAGAGTGTCCCCTTGCAGCTTCAGCCCCTTGCCAGGCCGGGGCTGGTCCCGCAGCAGCCACCGGCATCTCTGGGTGGGACACAGGGAGCTCTGGGGCTGTAACTGCTGCTGGAGCTGTGAATGGAACTGGAACCAGAGGAGTCAGACTGGATTGTCACTGTAGGTCACTTATGAAGATGGAGGGGATGGAGGCAAAGGTACTTGTGCTCAAGTAATTCCTGTTTGTTTCCTCCTCTGCTAAAGGCAGCTGCAGAGGTATTTCCAGTCTGGGTGCTGGGAAGTGCTTTGAAAGTAGAAAAAAAGCCCAATAATTGCTTTACAGGCCTCAGCAGTTTAAATGAAAGTGTTGCATCAAATGGTCCTGAGTGGCGTGGTGGAAATGTTTATTCTGTGCAAGATATGCAATATTTGTTTAAAAGCACAGAGTTGACTTCTGACCACTCGGCAACGGCCTTTTCACTTTAACCAGGGAATTTCCGTAACATCAGAAGTGGCTTATTCTTTGGGCCAAGGCATTTTCAGTGTTGTTTAATATAAAAAAGTGCAGTAAATAGGTAATCAGCGTTTCCATGCTCTACAGCTGAAGACACCTGCTGTGAAGTGTTCAGGATTTAAATCCAACGCTAAGGACCTTCTCTGGAGGTTTGTTTTTCGTGTGCACATGCACACCCGCAGGGTTACAGGGTCGCTAAGAGTCCTGTCCCACTCCCTGTGGCTCCTTCAATCTTTGCAAACGATGTCATTGAAGAAGAACACTTGCCAGCCCAGCGTGGGCACCTCCACAGTGTTTATCTCTCCTGCCCGACGGCTGGTGGTGGGTCCAAGTGACACAGACGCCCGTGTGAAGGAGATGCCCCAAATGGCCATTTGCTGCACCAAAGCCATCGACGGGGTGGCCCCTCCGGGGTGAGAGGGGAGCGGGGGCAGAGGGGGGGGGTCAGGATTAACCCAAGGCTGTGCTCGGGCAGCTCGTGGAGCACTCTGGCTTCGCTGGCAGCGTGGAGGGAGGGCTCTTGCTGTGCGGGTGGAAGGTCCCTTGGGTGAATTCAGCATTTGGAGGGTTGTGGGCAGCGGGAGCGTGTGGCAGCAGCAGAGGACACTGCTGGATCCTTCCCCTTCTGGAAAAGGCAGCAGGGGCTGGTGACCGAGAGGCAGCCGAACGCGGGGGCACATGGGGGAACCTGGGGCAGCGGGGAAGCTGAACAAGGTGGCAGTGATTGTAAGGAGCTGGAAAGCTGACAATTCGTTATTTAAAATATTTATAAATGGCACCTGTGCCTATGATTTTAACAATTAAGAAAATTAATCCTTTGGGTAGGAACATAGTGACTCGTACAAGGTCTTGTATTTCTCTGACAGCCCCAAACCTCAAATACTCTGGTTTTATGTAGCAGCAGAAAAAAAATAATTCAAAGTTCCCAAGAACACTGCATAAGTTCTGATAATAACTTATGAGATGTTGATGAGATCATGTTTTCTCTCATGCTTCTTTCCAACAGCCCTGGTTACAGGATGGGTGCAGGGAGGGTTATCTGGGGTGAGGAACCCTGTGAGGTGCCGGGGGTTCCCCCTCTTGTTTCACACCTTGGCACAACAGGGCCGTGGTGCCACCCGAGCCTGGGGCACTGGGGGCTCCTCACCTCTGGAGCCTTCAGGGCAACTGATTTCTAAAGTGGCCAGAGGACTTGAACCAGATACAGAATTGAGTTGATTTTGGTGATTTCAGCCTCAGAAAACTGCTTGACTTCATTCCTTTTCTCCCCCCCTCCCCTTTACTGCTGCTGGTGTGGCTGTTAAAGATGCACCATCGCTGCATTTATCAAACCATGCCTGCAGTCTGAGCAGGTGGAATTCTGGTAAATGGATAATTTTATGGTTTTGGAAATGCTGCCCGTGGCAATTTCTCTCCCCTACCCATTGCTAGCTACTAATTAGCTACAAAGTGAAAAAATGTAGGTGGCACTTAGAGAAAAACAAGAAGTGCACCAAAAAAAAAGGAGACTAATTATTAAACTGAACATATGTGAGGAAAGCAAACTATTGAAGAGTGTTGCCACTGGCAAAACTCATTTTTGGCTCATCATGAAGGCTTTTTCCTGCTTCCTAAGCCGTCAGGTATTCTCAGGAGCTCGTCACTGGGTGCTGGTTATGGTTTGCTGTGGCAGCAGCTCATTTCAATTGGGAACATCTACTGCTGAGATGTTAACTTGAAATTCAGCTGCTGGGCACTGGCTGGTCTTAGGAGTGGGGTATAAATCCCTGGGGCATCTCATTCTTTATCAATATTTCAATGTGCTGGGCTTGGGCTCCTCAGGCTTCTCTGGGAATGGCACAAACCAGTTTCATTCCCACGAATAACTTAGAGCATGTTCTATTTGGGATTTTGCATTTTTTTGAGTTTCCTTTGCATTAATAACTGATTGCTCCTATGGAACACGCCTTCCCCCTACGCCACGTTTCTTCTGTAGGGACCAATGAACTAAGACACTGTTTTCTTCAAAGAGCCAGTCATTTTAATTACTAGTAAAATTATTTGCAAGCAGTTGTCCTTGTAAATAGCTTTCTAAACTATAAAAGTTTTGCCTTAAAAAGCTTTCTGCTATTTCTTTTTTGGTCGTTTCTGCCTGCCCCATCCCAGGCAGGGCTGAGCGATGTCCCCAGAGCTGGGGAGTGGGGGGGAGCAGAGATGTTGGTGCAATGAGCTCTGCTCCCCCGGCTCTAACACAGGTGAGTGGCTTTCGGTGTCACTTTTACTTCCAGAGAGAAGATGGCCCCTTTCCCAGCTGCAGAGGAACCCGGAGGCTGTCCCGTGGTGGCTGTTGGATGCTACAGTGGAAGGGAACAGGGGGACTGAGCTCGGGGTGTTGGTGACACCATGTTCAACCCGAGGCTGTGAGCAGCATGGTCACAACTGGGTGAGCCACAAACTGTGAGTTGTCCCAGTGGAGGAGAGGCTGAGGGAACTGGGCATGTTGAGTTTGG
>BJBW01004499.1:0-31504 GCA_004320125.1 Scolopax mira | reverse complement strand
GATTCTTATCCATAGACCCTCAACACTGTCATCACGCATATTGCCATGTATGATACATGATAATTAACCAAACCATTTCCTGCCCTACAGCATGTGTTTCTTTGGCCATGTCCCACTCTAATACTAGACCTTTCTAATCCTGCTAAATCTCATCCTGTCTTTAGATTTATGTCATTCTAGCAAGATCTTTAAGTATTTGCATGTGCTATACTATACTGTACTCTTCTTCTACTGTATTTTACCCAAAACTCAAGTTTCCAAAGCCTAAACATCAAAGCCATATTTCTGTCTCATTCAGAGAACAAGGACATTTGCATATTTATCAGACTGCTGTTGAACTCTTTTGTACTTTCAAATCTACTCAGGAATAACATAATTCATGAAATTCTTACTTCTCCCACGTATGCTGGCACACTCCCCAGAGTCGGAGTTTTGAGATTCCATAGTTATATTATGCTCCATATGGTACAGATTTTTCATCTCTCATGGTGCCATTTGTTGTTTTCAAGCCCCTCATCAGGTTGAGCACATTAATACAAAACAACAATAGACACGACTACAACTGCTTCGACTACAACTGCTTCAGATGCATACTCTCACTTGTTATATCTAGAGGGATATTGTTCCCTCAGTTCTGCCCAGATTAAGAACAACATTCTAGAAGGAGAATTTGAAAAGAGGTCCAACAGATTTGGGTTTTGTAGTATATGCGAACTCTACAACAGTGTAAAACAGCAAATCTAGACAAGGAATGAAAGCACTACTAAAATGAATCAAGATCTTGAAAAAATGCTAGTGTGCCTTCTCTCCATACACAGGCTGATGCAAAAGAATAGATGGGAACTCTCTTCAGGTTTGGTTTTCACTATTGTATCTCTATTAATTAGAATCATCTGGGTTGGAAAGGACCTTTAAGATAATTAAGTCAACATAACACTGACAAAAATCACCACTAAACCATGTCCCTCAGCACCACATCTACTTGTCTTTTAAATACCCCCAGGGATGACAATTCCACCACTTCCCTGGGCAGCCTGTTCCAATGTTTGATAACCCTTTCAGTGAAGACATTTTCTCTAACATCCAATCTAAATCTCCCCTGGTGCAACTTGAGGCCATTTCTTCTTGTCCTATCACCTGTCACTTGGGATCAAAACTGACCCCTGCCTCTCTGCACCTTCCTTTCAGGTAGTAGAGAGCAATACGGTCTCCCCTCAGCCTCCCTTTCTCCGGGCTGAACAACCCCAGCTCCTTCAACTGCTCCTCATAAGAGTTGTGCTCCAGACTGCTCCCCAGCTTTCTTGCCTTTCTCTGGACCCACTGCAGCACCTCGATGTCTTTCTTGTAGTGAGGGGCCCAAACCTGAACATCAACAGCTTCTGAGCTCTGACAGACATGTTTTTCTTCATTGTGTTTCTCATCCTACTTCAGTATTATCTATAGGGACAGTCTTTCCCAGCATCATGGAAGCATCAGGACCTTGCATATCCTGTCTTATACCTCATGAAAAGTTAGGCAACATATCTACATACAATGAAAGCAAACTAGTGTCACAAAAAACAATCTGATGAGTAGCTGAAAAGGAGTATGGGAGAAAACTAAACATCCAAAATTTTTTATCAAGACACAGATGCATGTTCTTTGGAGGAGGGAAATACTTGCTTCTGGCAAGTGAAATGTATCACTTCACTTGAAAAAAAATCTTTGTCATCCTGTGTCACTCCAGGCTAGCACTAGATTTCTCATCAACCAGACCCTGAGAGCTTTCTAAACTCCTAGGACTACAAAATCAAAAGTGAAAAAAAATCAGATCAAGGAGAGGAAAACACCCACTAAGTGATACTAGTAACTAGACATAAGGGGAGTGTGCTGGTGGCGGGGAAGAATAGGAGTAAGGGTAAAATACTATCAGGAATTGAAAGAATAACAAAACTTAAGAGACAGACTACTTTTAAAACTTTGACATGAGCGTCACTGAAGCTTTCACAATGCAATTATCTGCAAAAACTGAGGAAATTACATCATGTTTAAATATAACTCTGACAGAAGTAGGCAGTCATGTTCTGTACAAGGACTTAGGGAACAGAAACCTGATTTTACTGAAGCTATGGAAACCAACAGGTTTTCACCACATAGTGCTAGCAATTAAAAGGAAAGAATAAAACTCTTACTGATTACTTCAGTTCTTCTTTAGAGGATGACACCTCTCAGCTCTTTCTGCTGAGAATTCAGTTCTATGAAAAGCCCATGGGCATCTGGAGACTATGCGGAAACTCCTTGGTTAAACCAGTTTGTAGCTCTAAGTCTTTGTGTTGAAAAACTGCTGTGTGCCTAACTGGATTTATTTGGACAGATCACACAATCACTATAGCATTGCTTGGTGAAGCACTTTGGGGAATTTGAGACTCCTTGAGTATTAAAGGTGCTGCAATAAGACCAATTTCTAAGCTATTGTTTAAACCACTGTTCTTTTCCATTTGACTGTCACATTCACAGATATGAAATGAGTATATTCTTCTTAATTAGTGATTAATTTTTTTAGCATATTGTTAATGTATAACCCCAAAATTTCTCGGGTTATATTTCTTTACTGAGAAACATATATGGTTAATCATTTAGATTATAACTCTGGAATGTTTATATCCATTAGAAAATTCTGATAATCTTTTCTTTCCAACTCATATTCAGTCCTGCATCAAAGGGAATGCATCAATAAAACCCTTAATTTACCTCCTTATTTAAAATCATGATCTTCAGGGCATGTAATCTGGAAAAAAAAGCTAAACTATTAATGAGCTAAAAGGCCCTTAGGGCTTTCAAGTTCAAGTGCAAATCCTAAAGGCAAATGACTGAGTATTCTTGCTCTTGCATCACTTTGCCATCATTGCAGTATTCTAGTGTCTAAGCACACAGAGATTAGCATTACCTTCTCTTTTTATACACATTAAAGCAAGCTTTTGAAACACTTTCTTATTTTGAATAACACTAAAGACTTTTCTTTCAATCACCATGATGCTCAGCTATAGATTTCACTGAGAAGATATATAAAGAATATCATAAAATAGAAATGTCATAAAATGCAATTCATTCTTCCTTTTTCATAGATACACATCTAAATCTCATAATTTTTTCCAACTTCATACTGACCTTAATTTATTGCAACACTTTATTTCCATGTCCCTTTTGTTTCTTCTTCCTAGTAAACCTGACAGGTATGACCCTGAGCAATCTGACATAGCTTCAAAGCTGTCTGTCTCAGAGCAGGAGCTTGGACTAGACAACATCCACAAGTTCCTTCCAAACTGAATTATTCTTTGCTCCTATGAAATATCAGCATCACAAATAGAAAACGAGTTTTCAAAATCTGCTGCCAGCCTAAGGGATAGTTCAGTTGGTAAAAATTTCCTTTCTAAATTTTATCTTAACGATTATCTAATTTTATCTTAACAATTATATAATATCTTATGTGTAATACACAGTTTGCATGTGTATGTCCCTACAAACATTCATTTTCCAAGACTTATACCTGTACATTCTTAAGTGCAGAGGTTTTCTTGACATGGTCTCTATGAAATTCAGATGAGACTTGTGGGCAAAACTGTACCTTGAATTATTTTCACACAGTTCTTTGAAACTAAACAGATTAATTTTGTCACATGAGAAATGCAAAATTCCTGTACATTATAAAAATCTATTTTACAGGTGTCCTTCTGAGAGGAAAAAGGGAAGATGAATCTTCAACCAGGCATCTGTTTGCCCAAGTTGGTTAAAATACATCCCCTGGGCAATATTTTCCTGCCCTTTTAGAAATCAGTAGAGATAAGATTCACTGTTTGTCTACTTACATCAACACTTGTAAAAAATTTACTAGTCTGCTGAACATAGGGTGCACAATTATAGTGCACAGAACATACAAGTGCACAGAACTCTGTGCAACAGACTACCATTCCCAACAATATCCATATATCTGATATTATTTTTTCTTGGAAATTCAAAGGAATTCTACATTCCCATGTCCTACTTCAAGTATGTGTCATGATAATGAATCATATTGAATCATACTAAAAATTTATGTATCCTAATGCATTAATAGTAATTTTCAAGTTTAGTAACATTATTTCAAAGGTGGCTGTCAGTGATTCATTGGCAGAAAATAATGGTCTTGTGATTCATGGAAAAAGAAAGTCCTCTCTTCCCCAGCTGTACAGATGCCGGGTTTGCCTTTTTGGAGGTAGCAGGAAGACAGGCTGGGGAACAAACAGAATCTAAGCCAAGATTTATACCAGACAAATGAAAGTTATACTAGAAGATGACCAATGTACCTATTTCAAAAGAAAGGAGAAGCCAACAAAAACATCTTCACTTGATTTCAGACTCTCTATGGAAAGATCACAACCCAAGATGCCTCTGGGTCTCACACAGGTGCTGCTCACACAGATAAGCCTACTTAAGTAGAGCAATAAGTTTGATGAGTGGAATTTTCCAAAGAATCAAACTATTCCTATTTATGTCTGGCAGAATTGCCACCTATTTCAAAAGAAACAGCCAGGTTACAAGTAAACGCTTTTGAAAATGCAATCTTTTATCTGAATATCTAATTTCAGATCTAGTTTTCTTCGTGTTAACAGGCACTTTTCTGTCACTAAGACTTTTTTTTTTATTGATTCATTTTAGAGGAGTTGCCACTTAGAAATAAAGTTGAAATTCCTGTTATTGGTAGCATGAAGAAACAAGAATCTACTTCTAGTGTGTTCCTGAAATGTGTTTCACATTCACCTCCCAGTCAGTAAACTAACAATGCAAAATGAAACCTGGAAGAAATAGTCCATCAGAAAGGGAAAAGGACTCTGTGTCTATACTTCAGCAATGCAAAGGGATTTAAAATTTTACTCAGTCACAGAAAAATAAGCAGTATGCTCCTGATCTAAGGCCTCCTACACTAACTTTACTTTTAAACAGTATTGGATAAGTTCAGAGAAGGAAGCAATTTCAGTAGAAAGGGAAATTATTACTAAGTTAACATTTGTACATACCCCTAGCAGTGAAACTTTCCCTCTGTTTTTGTCATGAACGTGCATATTAACTATTTCAAGAGATTTTAACTTCTGCACCCTTCTGCTAAAGGAGAGAGAATTCTCACACACCCTTCAGAGCTAAGGAATTGTAGTGGGTTTTGAAGCAGGGTGCTGAACATTACTCTGCTGACATCCTGAAATCCTCATGAGTTACACCCGTAAACTCCTGGTACATAACATATTAGGATACATTGAGCTCTAAGAATGAGGAAAGATAAAGATATCTTTTCTTGATTATTGTATATTTTTGTACTAAATAGGTGGCATCCATTTTACCATTGTAAAACGTGTTCAGTACATCTTCAGTTAGGCTAGGCGTGCTTCATACCCTCTATATATAACGTACAGAAAGAGACACTTCTGCATTGCAATCCATCAACATGCAAATTGGTGCAAGTCAAAATGTTTCACATACATTTATCAGTTGCAATCAACTTTCATTTACTAGTTTCTTAGCCCTGGCATGCAATTTATATTCTAAAATGAGAGAGAAAATTGAGGTAAGAAAGGGTGTTAGAAGGCAAGAAAGAGAGAATGAGATCAGAAAAACCAGCAGGTCATTGATGAGGAACTCATCTGTGCTGCAAAACCTGAACCAAACTACTGTTCTGGAACAGGCACCACTGGGGTTTACATTTCAAAGGAGCACCTTAATCACCAGGCACACTATCTCTGATCTAATGAATATATAATTGTATATTCAAAGTGGAACAGGTCCAACAGGAGAAAGACACACCTCAGCAACGTCAGGCATTCATCATGGACAAATCCCTGTTACATGTCAGCAGAGGAGACGTGTCAATCCCATTTTCCCACACCCTGCATAAGTATTTTTATGATGATTGTGAATCCTTTTCCTTTCAACTTTACATATTTCCCCAAGAAAACTTGTGAAAGATACCAACTTTCTGCCAGTGTGCAGAGGAGGTGAAAAAAAAAAGCCTCCAAAAAAGTCTGTAACATAACATTTCACATCCACTTCTCACCCTGCCATTAGTGATGTACAGCCAAGGGCAGAAAAAATTTGAAGAAACTACGGCTGGTACCTTGGCTTAGTTTTCTCAAGGCTCCTTCTGGAAATTAACTACAAGAGATGGTATTTATTATCCCAAAATATTTAACACGGAGAACCTGTATTATTTGTATTAATATATATTAAATATTTATGTTTCTCTTTTCAGTTTTTTTAAAAATCATACTCAAAGCACAAGCTCCATCTTTTTGAGCATTAAACATCTCCCGTTTCCCGTGATATGCATCGACTTAATCTAAAGTCAAACATATTTTAATGCATATACCATTTGTACAGTATGCTGCCTTTATACTGTCTAAAAACCACAGACTACATTCTGCATCAGAATTTTATTTTGCACGATTAAGTATACTTGTATAAAACTATTGCTAATAATGGTAATATCCTTAAAAAAGCAAGGGGTCGACTGCATTTTCTAGCTAAAATAAGATTTCTTATTAAAATTCTAAAGCTACAAAGTAAATTACACGGTCATCGCAATAGAATCTACTCATTAGCAAATGTATGTGAGGTAAAAATCCATCAAAAAAATTTTAAGTATCACACAGAATTGCTTTTTATAATCTATTAATGTTTGTCATCATCTCTAAAGCTATCAAGGGGAAAAATAAAATCCATGTAAAAATTAGACATTTTTTATTGAAAAACTAAAGGGATACATATAAACATAATCCAAAGAATCTCTTCATTGAACAGCACTTTGGACACAGGAAGCCTGTGGGACTTAGGTCATAGATTGTAATATAAGAACTGGCCAAAATATCCCAGATGTGCACACTTTTACTGTACGCCAAAGCTGACACCCTAGGAAGGATTTAGATTCTGAATAAAAGCAACTATTAGTAAGTAAACAAGCAGCTTTTAAACAGACCAATGAAATTACTATTAATGGCCACTTTTAAGGGACAAGAACTAAAAGTTGTTTTTTGAGGTTTTTTCTTTTCAGTTTTCTCAACAGGGATATTTCAACAGGGAAAGAGGGGATGGCCGTTCCGCGTGTATCAATCCATTCCAATGGCCACCTCAGCTTTCTCTACAGAGCAATATCCCTTCTGTAACAATATCTGAAGTGATTCATAGTTTTGGTGCACATCAAGTACACATAAGATTTCAATAAAGTAAAATAAAATAAAATCCTTGATTTATGGCAATTTTTTTTCCTATTATGAGAAATTTGGAAATAGGTGATGGTGGGGGGAGCAGGGAGAGGGAAGCGCAACATATCCTGACCCTTTTTTCTTGATTCTTGTTAAATATAAATTATAGGTGGGAAGTTTGTCAATACAGCTTGTAATAATTTATAGACTCCTGATGCATACAAATCTCCCCCAGATCTTTCCCTCCTGCACTCAGTTCCATGAGTAAGGATTTATAAGGTTTAAAAGGATGCTCTGCTACAGCACGGAGACAGTCCAAGATGACAACAGCACATGATGATGGGCAAGTATTGGCCTGTCCCCTCCACCTATTCAAGATTTAGAAACATGTCATGGGCTTTGCCTATTCTGAATTATTCCAACTATACATATCAGTACGAAAGGACATAGTAGATGTCAATGCATTTCATGATTTAACTCTTTTAAGCCACAGAAATATATAACCAGAAAATTATATTATTTAATATTTATCTAGTTATACAGACTAAATTTTAATTCTGATTAAGAATTCAGTTCAGTGACACAGAAACATTCTAGTTACTCAATGTTGAATTCATTTACAAACATACTAGTATTCTGCAATGTGAAATACAATTAATTTCACAAGCGTCTACAACAAAGTTCTCTGTAGAATTCAAAATATGCTTTCAAAACAACAAATGTAAAAACAATAAGAAGATTTGGAATAATATAAGAGAAACTTCTGAAGCTTTTGAGTTAAAAGTTTTGCACGTAACTCCACTAGGCAAGATTTCAACTAGAGCCTCAAGCAACTGTTATCTGTGCCAAAAGCTGCAACACAATATTGAGATTTTAGAGATAAAAATTTTCACATAAATCAACATTACAGTAGACATATTAAATACTTGAGTAATCAGGTAAAAAATATTTGACTTGACCCTTTCTAACAAGCCTGATTTTACAAATGCCCCATCTTTAAGTCTACACTGCCATCATATGAGCCAACTCCAAAGACAGAATGGGACATGTTTTCCCGAAGTGCTCAATATTAATTTTGAGACAAGATGCTTACAGAGCTTTGTTTCACTTAGATCCAGATGTTTCTCCAATACACATTCTTAATTACTTTTTAAAAGTTACTTTCCAGTCAGGTTTAACAATAATCAACAAAAAGCACTTGGTAAAACTGAGCAAACACACGTAACCAACCAACTCACTCAATCACTTCACTAAGAAATGTCTTTGTAAAAGTTAATGACTTACAAGAAGCAATTAATCTTTTCTCGCTCTCATCCAGGCTACCCACAATGATCCCTAATTATTAGGATTTTTATTTAATCTTCTAGAGCAAAGGTGAAAATCATTATGACAGTTAACAAAAATATCTTCCTTTCAACAAAGGCATGGCATACACCTTCATTAGAAGCATTTAGACAACACAGACAGGAAAGCAAGACAATTTCATATCTAAACCTAAGTTTGTTCTGCATTATCTGTGAATGCATATTTGTGTATGAGTCATCCACAGACTGAACCCACAGCACAGATAGAACAAGTGTGACGAATACCAAATTTCAGTGTACAGTGTTTATCCACCATCTGTTGTTCAAGACTCCCATAACTATATTTCATAAAAGTTTTTGAATTTAAACTTACCGTGTCAACTTATGAAATAATATAAAAGGGGACATTTGTTTTCATTTAATTTAACTGCCAACTTCTCCAAACAAGGCATTGAATTGAAAGGGGGATTATTCTTTGTTGGGTGAATAAAATTGAAAGGGAAGAATATGAGCACATGGAAGCATGATTAGACTTCTAATTATTTATTTCAGAGAATGACACCCCAGTGAACGTATTAGATTTCCTCCAGATTTCATATCAAGCTCAGTCACTACAAATAGATAAAAAAATTAGCCCTCCTTCTCAGCTTTGCCCAGTATAAAAAAAAAAATTCAGCTCCATTTAAAGTGGCCACAAAATACTGCTTTTTGAAAAGTAAGAAATTAATTTAAACTTTTTTTAATTATTATTATTTAAACTAATGAGTTGTACTGGTTCAGCATTAATGCTATATTTCCCTTGCCCACCGCCTGAAGATCCAGTAAACCAACTTTTCAAAGGAGACAGTCTGAAATGTATAAATTCATGAGAATGCTTAAATGATTAACAGGCAGTGTTTCCTAGTGGAAAAATGGCCAGGGAATATTGTACTGCAGAGAGGAACAGACCAGTGCTTTCAGAGATATAACACCTTCCTCAGCTGTGGCTGAATCTTCAGTGAAACTGCTTAAAGGTATTCCAATTTCAGGAATGAATCTTGTACTTCTTTACTGCACATGTACTTCTGTCAAGAATACTCATATTGATTTTCCACAGGTAAAAAGATTCTGGATCAGGCTCCTACACTGAATATCATCGTTCACATCCTACTCTACTCTCTCAGCAGGACAAATTCAAGATTAGTTAGTATTGATCAGTAGTCTACAGTTTGTCTTCAGCTCTCTTTCCTGTTCCTTAATATGGTCTTCACAAAACTCTTACTCTCTCCCCAGTGACTAGAAAGACCACCGTGTTGACTTAATCAGCCCATTCTTCTTCATCATGCCTCCAACTATTTTATTTTTTCTTTATACCAGGATAACTGATATCTGCTTAATAGTTCTAACATTAAAACTCAGATCAGTTCATTTGAGCTTACTCCTATTATGTGTGTTCTCAGAACACTTTCTCAGATTATTTTCTCGACTTTTTTCCTGTAGTGGATGTCTTTTTTTCATTTTATTTAGAAGCTAAAATTCCATTTTGCTTTTAATTCCTTCAGCTCCTTTTCAATATCTGGTCTAACAGAAAAGAGTTATCTGACAGCTTATAGAAGCAATTTAGCACTTCAGATTTTAGTTTTTCACTTTGTCCTTCAAGTAAAACCTAGAAAGAGATGCTATTTTCATGAGGTTCTTTTTGTGTTAGCGTTGGTGCAGTTACCTTGCAGTTAAAACATATATTCTTTAGGAAGAACAAATCAGTCTTCTGACTGAGCAACCCAAGAAAACAGAATGATGATTTTCCTCTGAAGGTTTAGAAAACTCATAGTGACTATAATAGAAGCATAAGGCAGTCTTTCTTCCAGATGGTATAACTGACACCAGAATGCATCATGTGCACTTAAGAGTGTTCAATGGGAGCTTAGCTTTTCAGAAAACTTTCCCCTTCACTCAGCTTCTTTTCAACGAAAAGGTGTGCAACTTTTAGAGCCCATCCAATGGACTCTCTCTGGTAGGGGGCGATGATGAGAAAGGATATATCACCATATTCTCTGGCTCTGTTCTCCCAGGACGGCTGACTTTCCTATTATAGGATAAATTTCTCTTATCCAAAATACTGGGTCATATTCTGCTTCCACAGCTCAAAAGCAAGTTACGAGATAAAAGTTTGCTATCTTTCATGAGTTTTTCCAGCAGAGGATGGAAAAGCCAAGAGGAGTGCTGGAAGACCAGTAAGGGATAACGGGAGGGACCTGAGGTAAAAGATGATTGTCTTGACTAAAAGGCAACACATCAAAGTTCTAAAGTGAAAATAGGACGATTAATAGTTCCTAATAAGGTCTAAATGTTGTTCATGTCCCATTAGTGGGCCACCAGCAGCAGTGCAGGCCTAGTGAAACTTTGGCCATTGCTAAAGTAAACCTAGGTATTAGCCATTTCTGCAAAGTAAATTAATTTGTTCCATATCTCCTTGTAACACTCCCTCTTTAGTCTTGCTCTTTGCTTAACCTCTGCAGTATCACTATTGCAATTCTATGACCTCATGATTCTTTCTTCTTATTTCCTTTAAACAAACAAACCAAACATTTTCCTGCTTTCTTGAGTATTTTTCAGGTCTCATTACCATATTTTCCCTTTCTCTCTCTAGCAAGTCCTGTGATTGCTCTTTTTTGGGTTTTTTATTTTGTCTGATATTGACTTTAATGTATTCAAGCTTTCTTGGAGTGCCAGAATAATGTAAGAAACTACATCCTCTCTACAATGAAATCAAACAGAAATCTAAGGGAACCTAACACCAGGTGTAGTTCATCAGTGCTTGAAAAGCTGCCAAGTAAACTAGAATCTAAGAAAAAAAGCTAAGTTTTAGAGTCTTAGGCTTAATAAATATTCAGTGAAGAATTCTATTTTTTTTTTTTTTTTACTTTGGACATCTAATGGTTACATTGACTTATACACTTAAAACCATATCTGTAAAATTCCCCAAGAGAGAATTCTTATTCTTTCCTGCCAAGGGAAGTTTTTCCCCCAAAGTAGGTCACATGCTGAATATCAGATGTTGCACAAAGATGAACTGATTAGATGAGGTAAAGAGGGACAAAGAGGACATCCATGAACACACAGGAACACTAACGGAGGAGAAGTAAACTTGTAAGAAGCCTGAGGAAGTCTTTGGGATGCTGAATAAAGCAAATAAGGAGGTGAGAGTGGAATACAAGGTAAGGAGAAGACTGGGTCTCTTAACAAGAGGGCAGGAAGCTGAGAGAAAAAGATGAATGTAATTCTCAGTACTAGAAGTATTTGTAGTGTTTTTTCTTTGGAGGAAAATGCCAGTCTTATAGTAGCCAGACCACAAAACCCCACTTCTATTTGAGGATTTTGGGTGATGCAATGAGCTTTAGTGTTTATAACAGGACAGTTATTAATAACTGGTAACTTGGTGTAGCAAAAGAGAAGCCAAGAAATATCCTCCTCTGGAAACCATACTACATTCACTTACAGACCAGATAATAAGAAAAAGTTATTTACTCAGAGAGTGGTGAGACACTGGAACAGGTTGCCCAGAGAAGCTATGGATGCCTCATCCCTGGAGATGTTCAACACGAGGTTGGATTGAGGCTTTGAGCAATTTGGTCCAGTGGGAGGTGTCCCTGCCCATGGCAGGGGTTTGAAAGTAGATGATCTTTAAGGTCTCTTCCAACTTTAAACATTCTGTGATTCTATGAGACAGGACGACTCAGAAAATTTCTGTCTACAAGAGTTCAGCAGTTCTTCAGATGAAATTTGAAGAAAGAACTGTGTAGTATTCTTAATACCGGTTGGAGTCAAAACCATCTTTTGATCTATGATATATACAGAAAAGATGGTGATAATGAGTTAATAAACAGATGTGAATATAATGAATATCTTTTTTAAAAAAAAATTACTAGGATGGCATTAGGCTACACTTAGTATTAGGAAAATCTCCTGACAAGATTCAGCAAAATTTAGCATTGATAAAATTTGAAATTTATCCATGGGAAATGCTATTACTTAAGCAAATTGCTCTCAGGTCAAATCAGCAGAAAAAATATTTCTGACATAACAAAATGGCAAATATAATTAGTTGAAAATATTTTTGTAGAAGGTATCATAAAATTTAAAAAAAAAATCCCCTTGGAAAACTTTTTGGTTTTATAAAAGCGTCTTGGAAATCTCTCTGAGATATCTCTTGAGATCTCTTAGGACACGATATGGTCTCTTCTTTCTCAACTTCTTACATCAGGAACTTTTTTTTTTGTTTGAACCATCGCTCAACAGAAGCAAGGGTGAAGCTAGGAACACAGTTGGCAAATGAGAGAAAGCACACAATCAAACCTATTAAAAATAGTCTGTATAAAACCAACTTGCAATATATTTATATAACAAAATAAACATATAATTAAATGCCAGCCAAACTCATCTGCCCCTGAAGCCATCATTATTTTCATGTAATTTAATACACTTGCTGCTGCATGTTTACCGATGTTTTCAGAATTTCATAAAATATGCAGAATCTGAAGTTGCTAATTGGCAAGTGAAAGGCTTTTCTTTCATTATTTATTGACTACATTTTTCTCCTCAACTGATTCTAATTAAGGGAGGACTTTGTACCTCCATGACCTGTGCTGCAGCCCACAGGTAAAACTGTTCTCTATAGGTAGTTTTGTTATTGTCTTTTCTTTTTCATAGTGGTCCCCATTCTGTTGCTACCCATACACTCCGTACTGTTTTGATGACGGTTTTTATGCAGCAAGTACTAGAAGTCATGAAACATGGACAAGGCACAGGATCCCCTCACCCTTATTGCCTAAATTCAGGTTCTTGCATCCTTCAGTCTGTATGTCCTGATTTCCTTTGGTTTTTAACAACACTGCATGGAGTGGGTCTTTGGGGAAGGAAGGAAAGGAGCTGGGATGCAACCAGACATACCCTAATTTAAATGTAGCTTATTCTGTGAAGTTCAGTGCAGACACAGATCCCAAACAACCTAAGATTTTACAGTCTAAGTGTAAGAAGCTGCACTAGATACCTGTGGTACAAACAGATTGGCCAACACAAGGAACTAGTGAGGTGCTATTCATCAAGTTATGCCAAACAGGAAGTTGGATGAGCACAGTGAAATAGTTCTGTTTTGGTAAAATTGGTGACAAAAGCTGTCAATAGTTTGCAGAACAACCAAATTGTTCTTATCAATACTTAACACTATGTTTTAGGTAATTTCTTCTCAAACATCCTCTACTGATTGATGTCATATCTTAGAATCATAGAACCATCTAGGTTGGAAAGGACCTGTAAGATCATCTAGTCCAACCACGAACCTAACACTGCCAAGTTCACCACTAAACCATGTCCCTCAGCACTATGTCTACACATCTTTTAAATACTTTCAGGGATGGTGACTCAATCACTTCCCTGGGCAGCCCATTCCAATGCTTGACAGCCCTTTCACTGAAGAAATTTTTCTAATATCCAATCTAAACCTCCCCTGGTGCAACTTGAGGTCATTTCTTCTTGTCCTATCCCCTGTGACTTGGGAGAAGAGACCCACCCCCACCTCTCCACACCCTCCTTTCAGGTAGTTGTAGAGAGCAATAAGGTCTCCCCTCAGCCTCTTTTTCTCCAGGCTGAACAATCCAAATTCCCTCAGCTGCATCTCACAAGACTTCAGCTCTAGACCTCTCCCCAGCTTTAGTGCCCTTCTCTGAACATGCTCCAGCACCTCAATGTCTTTCCTGTAGCGAGGGGCCTTGCATGAAAACATCCGTAATGAAACACCCTGCATAAATCAGCAAATGTGGATCTCAACTCTACTCCCTGTCCTCTCCACTACCTCTTCCAGCTTTGCCTGGTGCACAGTGAGCATTCTGGACTCTGAACTGTTGTGTCCCCACAGTGGGGCACTGCACTGAGCTGTGTGCTAAAACTGCCTAATTTAGTGTCATTAACAGAGCTATAAGAATGTGTTCAAGCTCTGAAGCTCCAAATTTGACATTTGCAATATCTGAATTCTGAAATTTGATGGTTTATCTCTTGGAATTGGGGATGGGGAATCAAATAAGATTGAGCAGAAAGCTCTATGCACAAGGCTGTGAATTATATTTTAAATTAAATTCTATTAATATGAAGTATAATTTTTAAATTAACTGAAGTGTATGATAACTAAAGAAAACTCTACTCCCACTGCAATTTAGTGTGTTTCCAACTACTTTAGTAAAATTCTGGCCATACAAAATATTTCCATTATTTTTAGCATTGGTTATGGTTGTGTGAGTGACACAATGAATGGAAGAATAACTTTGTTTTGCACTTGTGGACAAGAAGAAAAACAGCAATGGGATAAAAACTTAATCTCTGGCAAAAATAAAGATCAAGGACTAATCATTGACACAGCAGGGACAGTGAGAGGTCTGAAATGTGCCTCAAAAATAATATGTAGTTGCACAAGCACCATAAAAACTATTAGTTTTCTATTTGCCTTTTCAGAGAGAATAAGAATCAATGGCAAAGATGGATTAGATCCATTGCTCTCATTACAGGTGAGGACCTGAGAGAAAGAAAGCGGGTTCTCTGGTTGTAGCTACATTTACACAAATTAAAAGTAGAAAGAAAAATAAATCATGTTTCTGTCAATTAAGTGAAAGCATTTGAATGAAGAAGCATCCCCTTTTGATGATCTCCTCCTCTACACTTGGCAAGGGATATTTGTTTTAATTATTTTATAAAGCTACTTCAGGGATAAATTTCCCTCAAGTCCATTAATAAGGATTTAGAAAAATAACATCAACTGAAAAGCCCAGATCAGTACCTACGTGCCATGAAGAAAACTAATTAAACCAGATATATCATATCTTTTCCAACTTAAGTAAAAATATCAGAATCACAACAACAGCAAAACAGTAATGTAATACTGCAAAACTACAGCTGCCCACAGCTCTGTGAAATCTAAGAGTTAAGAGAGTTCCTGGGCTTTATTTCAGATGCCCCAAGATTGTCAGTGGTTAATAATCATTTGGACAATGCCCTTAATAACACTTTTTAACTTTTGGTCAGCCATGAATTGATCAGGCAGTTGGACTAGATGATCTTTGTAGGCTTCTTCCAACTGAAATTGTTCTGTTCTATTCTATTCTATTCTATTCTATTCTATTCTATTCTATTCTATTCTATTCTATTCTACTCTAATCAGTTGTATTGTGCTAACTGCACAAACACTAGTCACGAAGCAGAACTTGATTATCCTAGCACTTTACAAACACAGAACAAAATGACACATTCAAGGTGCCAAGAGTAGCATAATGTAACTTTGGGAATGTGTATGGGTACCGTCGGATACACCTACACTGCCTTTCAGCACAGTCCTGAGCTGGTGGGGGTGTGTTAACCACAACACTCAGAAATAGTTCTCAAACACCACAAGCTCGCTCCTCTCCTTATTTCAACACTAGGAGTAAATTATATCACTTCATTGTTCAGTTGTGCTGTATGGGCAACGGCAGCTGAAGTTATAAATGCATAATCCAGCCACCTGCTCAGGTGACAGAGAGCCCGACTGTGGTTCCACATAGCCTGAGGAGGAATGTACAGGAGGCTTTAATGCATCTGGAGCAGGTGTAGATTCAAAATCACAGTCTAGCCCTGGAGCACCAATTTACTATATGATGCATTTTGCATGCAAATGAGGATTTGATCTGTCCTGTTATCTGTCTAGATAGGTTTTAAAACCAGGAATTTTACACTGTTGTCAACAAGCACATTCCTCAGAATCACAGGACAAGAGGTCTTTGGTTTACGAGTTGAGCTCTGGGGCTGCTGCAGATGGTTGTAGAAAGAACATCCTTTCATAAGCTGGCCAAGCTCTGCTTCAAAAATTATTCTTATTGGATGGCTGTACCACAAAGTCAGTGTTAGGAGGGACACTTAATCGCTTTGAAGGTTAGTAATTAAATTCCCAGCCTAAATTTATACATGGCCAATTCAGACTCATTTGTTATTCTATCAACAATTTACTTTGATCTATTAATTATTTTCCCTGGTTTTTACCCTCAGATATGCTTACAGATTGCAATCATCTCTCCTCTTAGTCTGAGCTTTTCTAGACTTAATGGATTAAGTTTTTAGACTCTTCTCAGAAGCCAGCCTATTACTACACTCTTCTAGTAGCCATTTCCTGAACCTATCTTCATTTAAATTCATTTTCTTTAACACAGGAAACCAGACACAGATGCAATATTACAATATACCTAATGATACTTTGTCATGTAGGTTTAATATTTCTTCATATCTACAGGAAATACCTCCTTTGATATTGATAGGCCTGCACATTTTTTTCAGTTTGTCTTTTTTACAATTACTTAACATTAATTTACTTATAGAAGACTACTTCATGCGAATCTTTTTTACCTCTGTCAGTTAATGAGCTTTAGTTATATAGCATAAGTTCTTGTTCTTAGTTACAAGGTACTTAATGTACCACTTGGTGTGATTAAATTTAATTACCTTTATTTTACATCAGTTCTGAAGATTACCCACTGATCTCTTTAGGATACTTACATCCTCCCCATACTGAAAACTCTTCCCAAGGCTGTGTCATCAGATAATTTCACTGACATACTCTGTATGTCAAGTAGAAACATTTTGTGCTCAGATCATTAATAAACAGAATGCATCTCAAGAACCATCCTAGATGATCCTCATGTAATAATCACCCAACCTGTAGTTCCCTCTTCAGAGCAACCCCTGCCATCTCCTACACACAGAGGTACTATCCATCTCACAGCTTTTTTACTAATCCCCACACTCTCCAGCATAATGCTTATTATGTGTAAGTCCAGAACGGGACTGTAGAATTTCTTTTCCTAGTTACAAAAAAGCCATCAGTCTGCTACAATCCATCTTTGCTAAATTGTGTCAAATTTCATAAAATTTTCCACATATGTCTATGACCTAAATATGAAAGAACATTCAAAGTTGTTCTAAGTTTGGCATGCTATTTCGCTGAAACTATGGATTACAACATATTTCCTCCTTCTCCATTGCATGAACTTGCTGTATTCCACTTCAAATGTGTGACCACTGACTTGATAGATGTGTTAAAAACTTGATTTAGTTTATTTAAAATTCTAGAAAGAAAATCACCTGCCTTCCTACAACTTAAATACATTTTGAGCTCCTGAAGTTTTCCTTGCTCATATGTTCTATTTCAAACAAATTGCAGCTTTGCTTTTCATCCATATTCAAAATGATGATCCTTAAGAAATAGGCAAAGTACTAGTTTGGAGGTGGTGTAAAACCAATCGCTATTTTATCCGACTAGATAGTTCTCCAAAATTTATTTCCTGTTCTTTTTCTATTTAGAAAAGAAATCTGTAACAATTTCCTTTTATTTTTTTAGCAAGGTCTTTTTCAGCTTGACTTTTGCCAATTCTCACTTCTCTCTAAAATACTGGCCTCTCAGATGTACTTTTTGCCTCAAACAAACCCTTTTTTCTACTCTAAATATTCTTTCAGAAGAATTATCTTTTCCTCCACTTAAGGCCCAGGATCTTTCCTTACAGATTTTTTCTGTGCTAGGCTGCAAAACTCATCCAAAACCTGGGAAAGTCCTCTCACTTTCCAGTGCTTACCTCTACAACTCAGCTCAATAACTGGTTCCCTTGGTTTCCTTGAGAAACTCAATTTAAACATTTTCTTTTAATTTAAACAATTTATTTGAAGTGACTTGGTCTTAAGTTCTTTGCAAAATTCAGCTCTTCTGTGAGATCTATATTAGTGAGATCTAAAATAATACCTTTTCTTTTTGTTCCAGTCACTATCATGTAAAGAAATTTATTAACTACAAAACCCAGGGATACCTCATATCTGTTATGTCCTCCAGACAGAGAAGTTTCTTGTAATTGTACAATCCCCAGCATTACTTCTCTCAGTAACCAGAAATACTAAAATTGAAACAACCATCATCAAATTCAGCTAGAATAGGGGGAGATCAATAAGCAAAGTAATGGTGATACAGATGGGAAAATAATTACTATATTAGTATTAGTCCGTGCATTTTTAAAGATCAATAGACAGCACTAGAAACAGGCTAAAATGAGTGCATAAAACCTAAATAACCCCATGACATTTTCCCCGCTGCGCATGTACAAAATTATTAAATTAAAATTATAAAATATTTGCATAGAAACATGAAAAATACACAAATAATGATATTGTTGATCACACAAAATCAACATAGAACAAAGCCTTTGCCTGCTGTGGTTTCTGTGAGCTCTTCGCTCTGTACATATTGGGCTGAAAGATTTTAAAAAACCTTTTTACTTGTTTGCATTTATAAAACTACCTCTATCAGCTCTATCCACAGACTAAGTAAGGCAATTAGCCTATACCACCTTCTTCATTAGGGCCAGATCCAAAATCCATTAGTGACTGTGAAGAGCTTCCTATTGACTTGGTGAAGCTTTGGATCAGTTTATGAGTGCGTGCCTAAAGCAAGATGAACATGCCATCTGTTGTTTTCTCTGATGGTCTGATTCCTATTCTCTACCCAATCCTTTAGAATTTCTGGTGGGTGCCTTTTCTGTTTTTCATCTTTATTTCATTTTCTTTTTTACCAGGTACATTAACATTCTCTTTTTCACTGCCTCTGTAAGTTAAAAAAGCAAGGATGCTGCCCTTTCTCTAGCTTCTTTTTATAATGTTTTCAGTTTACAGATTGCTGTCTTTTTTTTTGTTTGTTAAATAGTCACATACTGCTGTATGACATCAAGCAAACAGCAACACACTCTCCTCCAAATATGAAAGGACACTGGATTTGGTTGACATAAAAACAGCAACAAAAAATAATTGGCTGAATTTAGTCAGTTTGCAGGTTTAACAGAAGCGCTAGTTAATTCTATTCTAAGCAATACTGCTGCTTCAGTAGGTTTTTTCAAGGAAAGTATATTGCTAAGTGCTTTACTATTTAACTGATATGCTACAAAGATAAAAGGAACAAGAGAGAAAATAAATAAAAGAAGAAGAAAGGGAAAGAAATTTACAGGCACTTCTCTATGCCTTACAACACTACAACAAAATAATTAGAAAGAATAGTTTCTCCATACATTTAAGTTTGCATACTGCTTTAAATTATTCACTGGGTTAATGTCTACTTTCTCAATATCTCCCAGACCAATGGACTGTTTTCTCAAACAATTTACTGCTACAACAACAAAATGATTTAGGGGTGACTTACTTTTTCACTCAGCCTTGCCTGTGTCTAATGCCTTCAAACTTCCTTCCCAGCAGCAGTGCAAGGAATCCAGGCTCCACCTTGCAGCACAGAGATGTTCACTCATAAAACCAAATAAAAGTCTACAAAATCAGCTCCTGTTTTCTGCAGTAGTCTCTTCAAACTGATGGTGACATCACTCTTGCCACTAATCAATTAAATGACAAATGTCTAATGACTGGGTTTACCACTGTTTAGAGATCCCAAATGTTGTGTTATGGGGATATGCTGCCCTTTTTTACATCCAAAGAGAACTCTCATATATGCTTTCCTTGCAGCACTTTTGTTTTGAAGCATACACCATTGTCTATGATGCAAACACTATGACCTTCAAATCCCTGGAATGCTTTGCAGTGCACTTTTAAAAGGCCTTGCTGTTGCAGGAGTGGTTTGGATCAGTTTTTCTGATCAATGCAACAACTCATGTAATTTCCCCAAAGTGTTTTGGATACTGCCAGAAACTCTGAACTGTCTCCCAGATGTGTCCAGGTTAGAACTCTACAGTAGCTTTTCTTTCCTCTTTCTCTTTGAAAGGAAGGCTCAAACATCTCCATATCATATGGATGCAAATTTCCTGGGGACCGCAGTGCATTCTTAGCAAATGGGAACTTTATTCACAGCTCTGCAGGTTAAGGAGAACTTAATCGCACATGTCTCCACCTGAATGGTGGGGGAGTGACAGATTGGCAGCTACCACATGTCTTCTCTTCCATGCCTATTAAATGAGCAGGTTCAGAGTGCCTCTGGGAAATTGAACTTCTTAAGTGACTCAAACCTGGAGACATCACATTCATGAATCTGTCGTAAGGTGCCAGCTGAAAGACAAGTGGTGATCCATGAGCAGCAGTGCTTCCAGGAGAGCACAAGAGTGGAACTGAGGTCACCAGCATCAATGGCAGCACATTCTGGAATGCACATAGATCCTGTGGTACCTAAATTGCTCTGTACCTTTTTCGAGTTGGAAGCCTGCATTTCACCTGTGTGACTGTTTTGGCCACCTCAGTCCCTTTTTCAATCTGACCCACAATTACCACCTTCAGAAAGGTATCAGCTCCCTTTTTCCCAAATGTGGAGGAGATAAATGCATTATTATATTATCCAGATGAATCACTACCTTTACTGGAGAACTTTTTAAATGTCCTATCCACATAAGTAGTATCCTCTAAGGCAAAACTTTGAGATGCTTTATATCCAACTATGACTCTTTTCAAAGAAGAAACAGCTTTTCTACTGATGTGGCTCTGACAGTTTTTTACAAGGCAAGCACATGCAGGATAAACCGATGATCTGGAATTCCTCATGGTTGTTTTGAAATCTAATTTAGAAAACAACACACACTAATCCTGAGAACCAATTTACCAGGTATATTCATGGATATATAACTTTGGTCTTTACTTATTATTAGAATTATTTATAAAGCCAATTCTTACGCTGTAAAGTCTTCAAAAATATGATTTTTGAAGAAGGAAGAAAGGAAGAAGGAAAGATCACCAGATTTTAAAGACCTATGAAAGCTACAGCATCAATAAGGTAAAGATAAAACCAAAACAAAATAACAATCCTAACTGGAAACAGAAGACATATATAAAAATATTGCATTTTCTTTTTGATGCCATTTTCCAGGGTATCCCTGTTTGCATATTGTCCCTACATTTTTGTTATTCTAAATTTTCAAGGAGAGAGGATTTAGGGCCATTGAGATTTTGCTAAAAGTTATAATAATGGTTACAGTTCTAATTCCATGTTTGATTTAAGCTTTGAAGACGTTGATTTGCCATCCAGTTTCTCAACAAAATCTTTCTCTCTTGTAGGCTGCAGATCTCTATGCGGCCTAAAATTTACCTCCAGTTATACCCATCTTGTTTGGAGCTTTTTTGCTCCACCATTTTCAAGCTCTTATCAATCTCTTCATGATTTAAATTTTCACTGCATACCTGACCGCTATTTTTTTTTGTGGGGTTATACTTTGAATGTATTGCTATGCAAAGAACTGCAAACTGCTAGTGACTCTGTGGTGTATACTGGAGTATATTGACTCTATTCAGCATCACAGTCCTGTCAGTGTATCACTGCACATGGGCTGGTTGAGAAATGGTTAATGTGATTGTGCTGCCTTTAGTGCTGCTCTGCTCCAGGATCCAGCTTGGTTCCTGCACTGTGTGATTCATTACTCGCTTTGACTTGTGTGTTTTTCACACATACACTATTTTCTAGTGAACCAACAGCTTTTGTATTTATAAATCACTTTTGCTAGTTAGCCATGGCATCTAAAGAGTACATTTACTTGGGAAAATACAATACAAGCAAAATTCTTGTTAAGCATAGCAGAATAATATGGGGAATAAAAATCTGATAATTTTCAAAGCATACATTCCTTTCACATAACAGCTGTTATTGTTTTTATTTCCACTGTAGGTTGGATGCTTTTGTCTAATGCTTATTCCTATTTTAAAATTTTGTTTATTTCAAGTGCGTGTTATTTCAACCACTTTTTTGGCAATTGGTTTCGATGAGCATATATTTTTCATAAACACATTATCTATTTGAAGTGTTTCTCTATCCCTCCTCTACTATATTATAGGTAAATTTGAACAAGACAAAGACTACTTTTCTGTAGGTTTCAAAAATGTTTAAAAAATCACTTTGACTATACAGAGTTCAGTCTCCATTTATAGATGGCTGGTTTCAAGTAAAGACATTCTAATGTATCATCTGGTGAACATTAAGAATTTGTGGGACTGATTTCTGATGACTCTGGTCACCATTAAAATGATAGCATTTAATACCAGTCATTATGCACCTGAAATACCCTTTCCCTCAGAACAAAGAGATACAAATATTTAATTTACAAATACATTTTTGGATAAATGTCACCTTTTAAATTATATCCAAGTAGGTAATCAATGCCTCAAAGTTAATCTAAGACAGAGGACACAACTGGATCATTCACCTTGAGCTCCTGCCTAATATAGGTTGTAGGACCTACTTAAATCATCTCTGGAGAAAAATATCACTTAATTCCACAACGTCTCTTTCTTATGCAGAGCAATGACTACAAAAAGGGAGACAAAAGCCAGGATAGGCCTTGCAGTTCTCTCCCTCCTGACAGAAATTGAGCACACATCTGTCTCCTTGCATTTCCCAAGAACTTTTTTTTCCAAATCAAAACCATAGCTTTAATGCCTTCTTAAATTAACGTCTGCTACTATTCATAAAGCAAAGGAAGGATGGCAGTAAAGGATGCTTTGCTGTTTCTGAGCATTCAGTTTACCTTGATGATCTCTGAAAAACATGCTACATACACAGCTATGTGTCACATCCATACACTGACATAGGTGATCCTGGTCTTAACCACCAACATCTGTCCATAATGTCCATTTTTGCCCTTTATCAGATTTGTTAGTGTTTGAAAACCTTTTCTGCATTCATTAATATTCCTCCTTATTTCTTGTGCTGTTTTTTTTTTTCTCATCAGCTGCTGTCTTCCTTGCTGTCTAACACTCTTTTGCCTTTCCTAAAATTTTCATCCAGTCTCATTTATCATTGCTAACCTATTAACATATTTATGGCCAGTCTTAACTTGTCTAAATTCTACATCAAACCACCAGGTCTTGTTCTCTCCTCCCAGATAGGATGAAGAACATTTTCTTGAGGGTTATTTCTCATGTAAGTGCACATTTTGTCTGACCAAGTCATCCATTCATTCTCCAACTGCACTGCCCCAAGAAGCAAATTCATGAAGTTTCCTGTGTCTCTCATTAAGAGGGGGTGTTTTCCAAAGTCACTATAATCCTAAAGGCCTCCCCTGAAGACACTCAGTATCTTTTCTCAAGTAGAATTAAGCAAGATATTCCATTAGGTGTCATTAGGTCCCAAATCCTCTTGTATTCCACATCCCAAACCCCATTCTACTCTAAAGTCCTCAGTTACCCACGTAGGGTCTTCACTAGACCTTTGGCTACAACAGAGGACTGAAAATTTTTGTTGGGCTGATGACCAGGCAAGGAGGCCCAGGACTCTTTGTAGATTCATTGCTTTCCAGGTGGGAGCTCTTGATTTCATATGCAGACTGTATTCTCTTTCTTGACATATGGCTTCAGGTTTGGCCAGTTTATAATACCTAACTGTGTTTTACACAGCACCGGCTGGCACTCCTTTTACTCTGACCTACACAGGTACCATTGTGACTCACACCATCCCATTTACTCTTTTTAAGCACCACCAGCATTAGCTCTCCTTCAATACATTGACATTTCTTCAGTACTCAAAGATCTTTTGAAAACACCATGACAGATGGAGACAACTGTTCAACAAACTCCTTTAGAAATCAGATTGGAAAAGCAAAGCCCTAGCCCATTCTCATAATTAAAGATAGTTTGGGGCTTTGTTCATATAGTGTTTCATTACACTCTAAGTCCTTGCTACATTTTGATTTATCTTATTTCCTTCCATTCAGTTAAGCTAGCACTGAAGTTTCAGGAATATCATGGTTTTCCTCCTGTTTCGATAGATATTTCTCTGCTGCTGTGAGAGATGAGTAATGACATTGTTTGGAGGTGGAAAACAGGGTAGACATTGATTTTTAATGGCTTTTGTTACTTTAGTTCAAAATTTATAGCTCAAAGCAGTCACAATTTCTTTTTACTCTAGATCTATACATATACACCCCTGACTCTCATTTCTCCCTCAGCTGCATTATAATGAATACACCTTGAAATGTCATGTTCCTTTTCAAAGCTCCCTCTCAGAAAGGCATTCCCCCCATTTGAATTATAACAATAGATCTCTAGATTTCTATGAGAAAGCTTAATATGAATTCTTTAAGCACATTCATTATAATGTTAGTTGCATATGTCCTTGCTTAGAATATTCTAATAATGATTTCAATATTCAGTGTTTTAATTATCTTGTATGTTTATTGGCAAAAACAGATACAAGTTCCTCACTGTGTAGTGCTGCCTTATTTCTGCTTCAGAAATATAATGAAAATATCTATTTGTCAAGTATTTATGTTATAACTCCATTTGTCAATGTTTTGTATAAATTAATTATTTGTATTACATTTGTCATTCCTAAATAAATATTGGATGGACAAGTAATTAGTGCACATACTTTTGTATTTTTAAAAAATCAAGGGACATTTGAAGAATATACAAGTGCCGTCTTCTTTCCCATTTTTACTAAACTTTGGTAAATTTTTGCACTACTATAAGGTCCTTCTTAGCAGTGGAGTAGGTACTTTTACCTGTGTACTCTTCAAAGCGTACTTCAATAAGCAGGTTACAAGGTTACAGATTAGGATATGTGCTGGCCTGCATTTCTGTGCTTCAATTTTCCCCAGCATGAAATATGCTAAAAAGGCTTGGTACATTATCATCATCATCATCGTTGAGAAAAATACTTGCACTTTAAAGCATTATTTAACATTAGTAAAGATTAAAGCTACAAACTCAGAATTTATTTTATTGGTTTGGGGTGGGGTTTTTTGGTTGGTTGTTTTTTTTTCTTTCCTATATAGTTGAATTCTTGTTAATGGCAATCTGTATTAAACTTTCACAGTGGGAATATGCTAACTGGGCCTCTCTTCTGCTTTGCAGGTGAGGCATAGGAAATGTGTATTGTGCTCCAAGTGCGACCAGTTAAACTCTGCAAAATTAAAAACCACTCAAAAAATAAATTATTCATAGAATTCAGTCAGAATTCATATATCACATTAAGCTGCGTAAGGTGACTTTCAAGCCGTGCTTGAGACTCACCAGCTAGGTCAAACTCCTAGGGTAAAGCAGTACCTTGCAATATAAAACATGCATGAGGAGCAGACAATTGCTTTTCAACTACTTACAGCACTGGTACACTTCACACTACCTTACCCATTTGACATTTAGTTGCAATTTTAAATATAGGGACAAAATTTGCGAGGAAATGGTCTATATCATATAATTCCAGAGAACTTCTGCATGCTACAAAGTAGGCCATTATTCCTTCAAAACTACTTTGCAAAAATGTGTACCAGGTCAATTCTTGACCCGCTTTTGACAAGAAAGAGCTTTTCTTCCCTTCATGGTGTCAGAGAGGAGCTGGATGGTAGTCTTAAGTGGAAGACAAATGATCTTCTGACTGCTTCAAATATAACTTCAAGAGAATAGAAAATAACTGCAATGCTGCATCCAAAGAGCAAATTAGAAATGTTTATTGTGATACCATATTACTACGTTACGATGCACAGCCATGAGAGTTGTGGAATTCAGTCTGAGAGAACCAGCAGATTATGTCCTCCTTTTTTGTCTCCCTTATTTCTCTCCGTCTTTGCAATGCTATTCCTTACCACAGTAGCATACTGATTCCTCAAGGTTGAGTGTCCCTCTTTTATGAATTGCAATTGATTCCAAATTAATAAGAAAAATGAAAGGCAATTTTCTGCGATGTAATACATTGCTTTTTCTGAAGAGACAAATCCAGTACATCAAAGATACCTTTTAAAAAGTCCTGCCTCAAAAATGACCATCTTTGCTGCAAGATGATTACTATCATCTCCAGAATGATTCATTTTCTACCAGTAAATTGAGGTTTATTGTTCTCATTTATTTAAATTTATGTATCATTTTAGATCTACATAGTATTTGCCAATATCAACTGCAAAACTAAGTGAAAACTGAGCTGAACCACTGCTTTGTAGCTCCTTAGTTTGTCATTTATTTTTTTTTTTCTGCTTTGCTTTCCTAATCTTTCTGCAAGAAGATTCCTACATACTTTCTTGGAAAAGTGAGCATCTCAGACACATATATATGTGTGTATACATATTTAGTGTATGTATTCATAGTATATGCATATCCTCTTATTAGTACTCCAGAAGCTTTTGTTCAGAACTGGTATGTTTATTTGGAAATCACTAAATAAAGAGCTTGCACCTCTGCTCATCAGTGAGTAATGCTGATTGATTTGAAGTATTGCTGGTTGGACACTCCAGGTTTGCTGTGTGATATGCTGAGGCATATCTGCTTTTCTGCTCGTAGGCTTTTTGTGCCAGTTTGGAAAAACTGAACAGTGTGGAGCAGAATACCCATTTTTTGCACTTTCTGAAAACTGGGATGCTCTCTGAGCACTCAGAGCAGCCCTATTGTGCTAAACTCTCAAACCAACAAAGGATTTCTTCCTGCAAAATTATTTCCAGGCAAAATTATTATTCAATTACAGAAGGAATGCTAAAGTTCCTGCATCAGCCTAAGAACTAGGATACTAGCTCCAAAAGGCTGCCCTGTGTCGCTGTGCAAAGATTGTTTTTCTGACATGAACATTATCTAACACACACTTCAGTACTCCTTTTAGAAACTGCAATATTTTGAAAGTTTAACTCTGTAAAAATCTAAGATGCCCACTGTGATTTGCACCTGCAGAGGGAGTTTCATTCTGCCTGTATTCCACTCTTATCCTGCGATGGCACAAAACCTCCCTGTGACGCTTTCTGCTCTCCTTCCCCCACCAAGGAGCTTCACAACCAGTTTGATTCCAAACACCAAACAGGAGCGAGATAAAGCTTGGATTTTGTCACCTAAAGCTAATAGAATAAATAAGCTGAAAGGCCACATCCTAAAGAGCTACATCTAAAGTAAGGCAATTTTCATGTCAATCCATAAATAATACCAAAAAAAGCAGCAGAACTACTCACTGCAAACTATTCGGTGAGAGCAAGTGAGTTCATAAATGAAAGGCAATAAATGAGTGATATTACCTGAAAAATAAAATGTCAATATAATAATAATTTAAAAGAAACAGCAGCAGAACGTTGCCTCTAGGCAGCTATGACTTGCATGAAATAACTTTTCACATAATAGGTGCCTCAAGGTCTCAGTGATCTTGGGAAAGTTAAAGGGATAACTTTCAAGTAGACATGAACATGAATAAGTCTTTTTCCTATACTCACATACATCGGTAGGTTTTGAACAGTTAAATAAAGGCTGCTTAACTTTTCAACTTTTCTTCATTTTTAATATGGAATATACATCATTACCAATATTGGGGATTTCTTTTTTCTGCACTTGATTTTTAATTCGTTGCTATCACTTTCAGAATACTTCATAGTATTGTGTTAAGGCTTTCTTTCTAGAACCTGTATTCCTAATGACATGCTCTCCCTGAACAAATTCCCTGTGAGTTTTCTTGGTGAAACTTAAAGCAGAGAGTTTAAGTAACTTGAGGATTGTGATTCAATATATTAGAGAACGAAATTTCTTTTACTCCTTTGGGAACAAAATGTTTCAGTGTGTCAAGTAACTCTTATTAAATTTTAAAAAATATATCACACAATCTCCAATTTTCTTCTTCTGCTTGAGCATTGTTCAAAGCTTCAAATTATTTTGAAAATGCTGAAGTACCACAGTGAGCTTTCATAACAGAATATTAAGTTATTTAAAATTTCTCACACAACAGGAAAACTCTCATAATCTTCCCTGGACATGAGGACTCATTGAAACAAATTGTGAATCCCCCATCTAAAGAAATACCCAGTAACCACTATAAGAATTACTACACCCAGTGAATACATAGACCTTCAAAACTAAATATACAAAAGAATAAAAGCCTAATTCAAAGTAATAAAAATATTTTTTGCCTTGGAAAGCTTGAGTCATCAAGTATAAATCCAAACTATAAGCTAGCAGACATGCATGGGAGAGGACATCCTTCACAGTGATAATGCCCTCAGAGGAGTTTAAATGGCATCACAGCGATAAATCCAAGGAATCGGATTTATTCTGATTTAACTGAGTTAGCATCCATGCAATGTTTTTCAGACACTTAGATTTAAAAGCAAGATTCTAAGATAGGTATGAAAATATTAATTTCTTTGATAGTCACCCAGAGGGAGCTAAATGTATAGCATTATTTCAGCTTCTTTTCGTAATCATAGTGTAGCTATAAATTGCAGAAGTATAATTTTTTCCCCTAGTCACATGTAGCCTTTTCCGCTCCTTCAGCTCCCCTTCCTGTGGCATTGCAGCATTTCTGCTGTGACTGTTGTGATGAGAAGAGCTGCCACTCCACAGCTGGTAAAGGATGCACCCTCTGCACAGCTGTAGCAATCTTGAAATACAGGACATTCTTCCTTATAAAGAGAGGCTCAGTGGAAAGCCCCGTGCTTTTTTACCATTTTCCCTGGATAACTCAAATTCTTCTGGCAGTGCATATTCTGAGGCAGTCCAGATCACCCCCATCTGGAGAGGACAACATTAAAAAGACTAGTCCTCCTGGTCCTACCACTGCTTTTAGGAAAACTGGGCAGATAGCCTGTTCTAATTCACTGCACACCCCACCTGTACCAATGCCATTGTTAACAGCAATAAATAAATAAAAGCATTTTGTTCACATCTCTAAGAGGGATATAATATTAACAGCTGTTCCTTCACTTCTCTAACCAATAGTCTTCAGTAAGACAGTTCTGTGGGTTTATTGAGTTTTCAATTCCAGATATGAATGTAGAGAATGACAGCTAACAAAGTGGGTAGAGGCTTCTGTCCCTCCAAAGGTGCAACCCTCCCTCTCCCAGCTCTTCTGCCTTTCCACACACTCTCCAGAGTGGCATGTTTTGTACAGGTGGAAAGGCCCCCACAAGACATGCACAGCTCTACAACCAGGAATAGCTCCAGCATAATGACTCTCTGACACAATAAGAACAGAGAACAAAGTTTTCCAGTGATTAGTTATATTTTGGGTGCCAAATTAGGGCTGCTCTGAGGTGACAGAAAGTCACATGTTTGGGTGAGTAATGTCACAAAAAAAAAATCAGGTTGTTCTAAGGAATCTTAATTTAGGTCATTGAAGTAAAGCAACCAAATTCTGCAGTTGCTTGGGAAAATATTGACCTGGTATTTCAGTGTCACATTATCAGGACTGCACACCAGGCTCCTTCAGCTCCTTTCATCAGCTCGTTCCTGCACAACCTAAGGTCAAAGCAAAATCTGGTAAGGCAGAAGAGACGAAAGGAGAAGGCAGATCTTGCTTAAGCCATTGCATCCTGGGGCCAGAGAGTCTGCCCTTCCCAATGCTTCAAACCTCCATGAAGGTAAACAACAACCACTGACACAATGGTCCATCAGTGCCAACTCTAACATGTCATTGGAATGAGAAAACAGAAAATAATTTCCTGCACAGTGATTACAGGCACTACACAATTTCTTTTTTAATTTTCCATAACTTTGTGTTACGCATACACAGGGAAATACACTGCAAAGACTCTATATGGATACCCAAGAGATGAATTTTGCACAACATTAAAAAGGTTGGGAGTCTCATTTTCTGTTTGCTGATAACTCAGCTTCATCCATAGATACTTCTGTCTCTTCTTGTAGGCAGACTGTGCTGGTAACTTCCAGGAAAAAAATCCTTAGGGCAAGCTTTATTGCACTAAACAGTTATAGGTCACTATTCTACTACAAACCTGACATAAACTAGCCAATAAGAAGGATTCTGCCTTTTATAAATTATAATTTCTTTCAGTCTGAAACTGCAAAAATAACTATCACTTACTCTCACTTAGGAAGCAGGCAGAGCCTGTCAAAGAAGAAATGTACTAAGGGCACCCAGTCAGAAAGCTCACAACAGTGAAGAAAACATCTACATTTCTGCTGAAATAAACAGTCAGAGAGCGACACTGCATTCAGAGGATCTTGGTACCTGAGGGACACTCACTTGAAAGGATTTACCTCCTCCTGTTGGAAGATGTCAGACCACTTCACTGGGGCCATTGGTGGTTGGATATTTGTGCGCTCTGGGTTTTCAAAAGGCATGTGCCTATGGCATAAGCTTTTAAACTTTGAAAATATCTTTTCCTAATGGCCGTTTCTTGACCACTCTCTTCCACTCTCAGCCACATAAAGCAGGACTTTCCTGGCACTGCATTGTCCTACATTGTAGGGGTTAAAGCCTACTGATATGTGAACAACTGGTGTCTTACACCTTATAAAAGGGCAGAAAGCAGATATGCTACTGAGTAATAGTGAAAACCCTACTTCCCAGATGTACAAGCAAACAGTGGCCTTGGCAGATGAAAAGCTGGACTTGAGCCAGCAATGTGTGCTCACAGCCCAGAAGGCCAACTGCATCCTGGGCTGCATCCCCAGCAGTGTGGCCACAAGGTCACGGGAGGTGATTCTGCCCCTCTGCTCTGCTCTGGTGAGACCCCACCTGGAGTACTGCGTCCAGCTCTGGGTCTCCCAACATAAGAAGGACATGGACCTGTTAGAGCAAGTCCAGAGCAGTACCACAAAAATGATCAGAGTGCTGGAGCACCTCTCCTATGAAAACGGGCTGAGAGAGTTGGGGTTGTTCAGCCTGGAGAAGAGAAGGCTCTGGGGAAGCCTTACTGGGAAAGATGATGACAGATTTTTTAGTAAGGCCTGTTGCAATAGGACAAGGGGTAATGTTTTTTAAACTAAAGGAGGTACATTCAGACTAGATATAAGGAATAAACCTTTTGCACTGAGGGTGGTGAAACACTGGCCCAAGTTGCCCAGAGAGGTGGGAGATGCCCCATTCCTGGAAACATTCCAGGTCAGGTTGGACAGGTCTCTCAGTGACCTGATCTGGTTAAAGATGTCCTCATCAGTGCAGGGGTGTTGGACTAGATGGCCTTTAAAGGTCCTTTCCAACCCAAGCCCTTCTGTGATTCTGTAATTCTATGATCTCTGCTAAAACAAGATAGATAGAATCATAGAATCATAGAATCATCTGGGCCGGAA